>JAVIAB010000088.1:14685688-14778188 GCA_032433765.1 Megaustenia siamemsis
TATTTGTTGACCTTCTACCAAGCCAGGCACTTAAATTATATGTTCTCTCTCTCTCTCTCTTTCACTAACTCTTCTTCCCATGTATGTATGTGTGTATGTGTGTATGTTATGTATGTATGCATGTATGTATGTATGTTGTATGTATGTATGTGTGTGTATGTGTGTGTATGTATATATGTATGTATGTATGTATGTATGTGTGTATGTATGTAAGTAAGTGTGTGCATGTATTGGTTATTGGTTATGGAAGGCCTCGGTCTCACAGCAAACGAATTAAAATCCATAATTGCTCAACCGCCCGTGCCAGTGGAATCATCCGAATTACTAACTCATCTCCCAAACAAAGAAAGGTAACTGTAGTCCCCATCGCAGCAGTCTCAGCACACGCCAAAAGACATAAGGCGAAACCGCGCAGAAAGTGAACACAGCCAACTGTTCCCCGTCATACGATATCATCATTCATCGCAAACAAGCGGGATATCGAAGCAGGATCAAAACGGATGAGACACACAGCTCGCGGTGTGCACAGATCACTTAACTCAGTAGCTCCTGCAACAAGCCGGACTTGGAATATGAGGAAACTGCAAAAAGGAACACTTTTCAGACATAGCCCTCAATGGTTCCCGCCGCCTATCCACCATACACCATGGGAGTTTACGTCCTCCCGAAAAAGATGATTGTCGTAGCACCTGATGATGTTAGGCCATCATTGATGACTCCAATTCCAAACATATAGACACACAAGGGTGGTAAGTTATCATTTCCAATCCAACAGAAGCCACATGACCTGTAGTTAGTAAAACCACAATTGATGATGTTCTCCGCTCCCTTCTTGTAGCTGCCGCCACACAATTCTGATGTCTCATTATCTTGGACATCATTCAAGAACAATGTCAGATGAACATTCCATAGATATGGCTTTGCTGATGAAGTGCTTGGTGCAACAGTTGTATCAATCATACTGGAGGCTCCTGGTCTGTGGTCATTAATATCACAGAAGGCACATGATGTTGTTATATTAAGAATTTCTTTCTATGGTGTAAATATGTGGCACACACATGGAGCGTGGTTTGTGGTCACAGTAATCCCATTAAAGGCAATTCTAGGGTAGCATGGCATTGCTGTTTCAGAACAGCACAATCCTGTGATGTGTGCATGTATGTGTGTATGTATGTGTGTGTATGTATGTGTGTGTATGTATGTGTGTGTATGTATGTGTATATGTCTGTTTAATTTATGTATGTGTACATGTCTGTGTATGTATGAATGTATGTATGTATGTGTATGTTTGTATGCATGTATATATGTATGTATGTATGTATGTGTATGTGTGTATTTTTGTGTGTATCTATGTATGTATGTATATATGTGTGCATGTATGTGTGTATGTATGTATGTATGTATGTATGTATGTATGTATGTATGTATGTATGTATGTATGTATGTATGTATGTATGTATGTATGTATGTGTGTGTGTATGTATGTATGTATGTATGTATGTATGTATGTATGTATGTATGTATGTATGTATGTATGTATGTATGTATGTATGTATGTATTCATGCATGTATGTATGTATGTATGTATGTATGTATGTATGTGTGTATGTATGTGTGTGTATGTATATATGTATGCATGTATGTATGTATATATGTATGTATGTATGTGTGTATGTATGTATGTAAGTGTGTGTGTGTGTATGTTTGTGTGTATCTATGTATCTATGTATGTATGTATATATGTGTGTATGTATGTGTGTATGTATGTATGTATGTATGTATGTATGTATGTATGTATGTATGTATGTATGTATGTATGTATGTATGTATGTATGTATGTATGTATTCATGCATGTATGTATGTATGTATGTATGTATGTGTGTATGTATGTGTGTGTATGTATATATGTATGCATGTATGTATGTATATATGTATGTATGTATGTGTGTATGTATGTATGTAAGTGTGTGTGTGTGTATGTTTGTGTGTATCTATGTATCTATGTATGTATGTATATATGTGTGTATGTATGTGTGTATGTATGTATGTATGTATGTATGTATGTATGTATGTATGTATGTATGTATGTATGTATGTATGTATGTATGTATGTATGTATGTATGTATGTATTCATGCATTTATGTATGTATGTATGTATATATGTGTGTATGTATGTGTGTATGTACATGTGTGTGCATATGTGTGTATGTTTGTGTGTATGCATGTATGTATGTGTATGTGAGTGTGTGCGTGAGTGTTTGAGTGTGTGTATGTAAAGGTAAAGGTAAAGGTAAAGAACGAGACTTGAACCGGCGTCTTAGCACGCGAGTTTGCTCCCATATGTGCTCGGCCGCCTATCCAGAAGTATTCGGAGACTTCTTGATAGTGTCGCTTCAAGCATCGAAGCTCACGGTGCTAGGCGACATTCCTCACCCTCCCATGGTAATACCCTGGTACCCATTTCTGCCAACGGCTGGGTCGACCGTGGGGCTATTTTTTTTCCAACCACGAGTACAGCTCACACTGCTCCCAGCGGGAATCGAATACGAACGTCGGTAGTCCAGTCGGGTGGTTTTCCCGACTAGGCTACCGAGGCCCCCTGTGTGAGTGTGTGTGTGTGTGTGTGTGTGTACGATTGTATGTATGTATTTATGTATGTGTTTTTGTGTGAGTGTGGGTGTTTGTGTGTATGTATGTTTGTGTGTGTGGTATACAGTGAATTGTATGATGGCGTATATGCTTTATATAAAAGCAAACAGATTGGTTGTGATGAAGAATCGACACGGTGCACTGTGAGCAAACCTAGAGGTGCCCAGTTGCCTTTAACAGACAACGAATTGTACCATGTACAGGTATTCCCGTGACGCACTTCCTTTTCATTGACGTCATACCTGCTCTCGTGAATTTTTCTTGTTACCAGGTTCCACATTCATTCTTAAATTCCCTCTTTGCCAGGGCGATAGACTCACTAATCGTGGTGCTATCCTCCAACAACCGTGCAATAAATGTCTCAAGCAATTCTCCCGCATCTAGTCCGCCCTACAACTCAGGTAAAGACAAACGTAACGGAAGCCATATAGCATATAAGTTTGCAGGTGAGTGAAGTATTAAGTAAATTTGAATCCAGCCTGAAGAAATAATTACTTCCTTTATTTTTCTCTAATACTGGGCTTGGTCGTCTATAGGTACGACGTTGGCCTCATGACAGTACGGGTTCGGCTTTCAAAGTGGTGCTTTTAAAAGGAAATAATTAATCCGTAGTTTCCTTATGATAAGCCGCGATAGCTCAGTGGTTAGTGAACTGGACTACAAAGGACAAGAGGTAGGGTTCGATCCCAACCGACGGCTTCCAGTTAACCCGGCCTTTAATGGGTACTGGAATCTTTTATGGGAAAGTAAAGCGGCACGGATGTAATACCGACCACATTACCCCAAAAATCATGTGCCGAAGGTCTGTAAAATGTATGGTCACTAACACCATATTCCCTATACACCACTTGGCGTGACGGGGGCTCTTTACTTACCTTACTTTTCCTTAAAGGTAAAGGTAAAGTACGAAACTTGAATCGGAGTTTTAGCACGCGAGTTTCCACCCATATGTGCTCGGCCGCCTATCTAGAAGTGTTCAGAGACTTCTGGATAGTGTCGCTTCAAGCATCGAAACTCACGATGCGAGATGGCATTCCTCAATTTCCCAGAGTAATACCCTGGTACCCATTTCTGCTAGCGGCTGGTTCGACTGCGGGGATATTTTTTTTTTCCACCCACGAGTTAAGTACACACTGCTTCCAAAAGGAATCGAACACGGGTTGTCCGAACGTCGGTAGTCCAGTCGGGTCGTTTTCCAAACTAGGCTACCTAGGCCCCCTTCCTTATGATACTACCCTTCATTGATCCCTTACGTATCCTACGTCTAGATCTGTCGAATAACGGTAATAATCAGGTTCCGTGTGCACTTCCGCACGTTAAAGAACCATTGGCAGTTAAAATCGAAAAAAGTTGGCCATTAATATGGCCACTTCTCGCACAAGATTGTCGGCAGGAAGCTACCCACGCTGTTGATCCCAGACCGTACTACTAGGTTCGTGCAAGTGGGTCAGGATTCTTCTTTGATTTTCTTTATCGGTGTACCTATGGGTTCGTCTTGTGTGCAGTGGTAATGATCCTAAAATCAAACAAACGAAATAGACTGAGGTAGACCATAGGAAGCGGATGTCATTTTTGTTCTGAAAATTAGGTGGACAGGTGGTTGAACTCAGGTGTGGGCAAACAGATTTGTTGCTGTTGTAAATAAAAATTAAAGCAACACATTTCGAACTAAAAGGTGAAGATCTTCATAATTGATATCATCATCATCATCGAGTGCCGTCTCTGCAACGGAGGTTGGCTACCATGGAGCGCCATTCCACTCTGTCTCTTGCTGTGATGGTGCAGGTTGTCATAGGCTGACTTGTCCATCTTTTGATGTTACTCGTCCATGTTAGTTTTGGTCTGCCTCTGCCGCTTATACCTTGTAATTTTTTTTCCAAGATTACTTTTAGTAGGCTGCTGTGTCTTTTAACATGCCCCGAAAATCTCATTTATCTTGTTTAAATTGTATTTATTTTTCATTTTTAATTGTTTTAAGACGTATATTTTTTTATTCTTTTCACCCACTTCTACATATCCTTCTATTATCCACATTTCAAAGGCTTCAATTTTCTGTTCTGTTTTTTGTATGTCTATGGTCCAATTTTTCTGCACAATACAGGAACGTTAAGAAGATACAACATTCACAGTTGTAGTCCTGATGTTATTTGTTTTGATGTCAGTATATTTTTCATGGCATTAAAATTACTTGTTGCCTTTCCTATTCTTTTGTTTACAACTAAAAGTAATCTTGGAGGGGAAAATACAGAGTAAAAGAGGCAGACCAAGACTAACATGGACCAGTAACATCAAAAGATGGACAAATCAGCCTATGACAAGCTGCACCATCAAAGCAAGAGACAGCGGAATGGCGCTCCATGGTAGCTAACTTTCGTTGCAGAGACGGCACTAGATTATGATGATGATTCTTTTGTTTATTTCAGTTGTACATTTTCCATCACTGGTTATAGTATGTCCAAGGTAGTTGTAGTTCTGAACAGTCTCCAGTCCAGGTCTCTTCCTTCAAATCCATATCCACTTGTAGGTTTTGAGTATTTTCTTTGTTTATGATCACATTTTTAGTTTAATTTTTTTTTTTAATTGATGTCAACAAGATTAAAAAATTAAGATATAGGGTCTTCTACTTTTAAAAGAATCAATAAAAAAAAAAGACCGCTGCGCTAAAAGGTGTATAATCTTAATATCAAACTTTCTTCCTAAAAGGAACAAATTGATGGATGATGAAGCTACAAAATGAAGTTCAAAAGTTTAAAAAAGAGGATTCTGTAAAAGACAAAAATAAAAGCCGGATCTTCAATATCTTGTGAGGAAACACAAATGTCAAAGAGCCACAGACAAAATGAGAATAAAAAAATCGGTCAGGTATTAATAATCTCGGTGAGCGTTGAAGATGGCTCTTAAAGAAACACATCCACATTTGATCGTTAAAGACCGCATGGGCGTCAAGATGAATCGGATTACATTAATCCCAGCATCTGGATGGCTCGGATCGTGATGTGCTTGTCGAGGGCCTGATTAGTGCTGTCGGATTGTCAGAGGCTGAACAATGAGTGTGGGATATAGTCTTCGATTTGTGGGTTGGGGGGGGACGTTGAGTAGAGGGAGACTTATGTCTTTATGTCGTCCGTGTTGTTGTAGATAGGTAGGACAAGGGTTTAAGTAGGTGTGTCTTAGAGTAAGGGGAGATTTATGTCTTTATGTCGTCCGTGTTGTTGTAGATAGGTAGGACAAGGGTTTAAGTAGGTGTGTCTTAGAGTAAGGGGAGATTTATGGCTTTATGTCGTCCGTGTTGTTGTAGATAGGTAGGACAAGGGTTTAAGTAGGTGTGTCTTAGAGTAAGGGGAGATTTATGACGTTATGTCTTCCGTGTTGTTGTAGCTAGGGAGGACGACGGTGGGTTAGGTATGTTTTAGATTAATGGGAGACTTATGTCTTTATGTCGTTCGTGTTGTTGTAGTTAGGTCGGATGAGAGTAGGGTAATCGTGTCTTAGAGTAGGGAGAGACTTATATAGTTATGTCGTCAGTGTTGTTGTAGTTAGGTCGGATGAGAGTAGGGTAATCGTGTCTTAGAGTAGGGAGAGACTTATATAGTTATGTCGTCAGTGTTGTTGTAGTTAGGTCGGATGAGAGTAGGGTAATCGTGTCTTAGAGTAGGGAGAGACTTATATAGTTATGTCGTCAGTGTTGTTGTAGTTAGGTCGGATGAGAGTAGGGTAATCGTGTCTTAGAGTAGGGAGAGACTTATGTCGTCAGCGTTGTTGTAGATAGGCAGGGTGAAGGGGAGGGAGAACTGAAATGGGAGATATTATTACCGCATAAAAAAGAGCTCCCATCACGCCAAGTGGCGCATAGGGAATAAGGTGTTAGTGACCATAAATTTTACAGACCTTCAGCACATGTGTTTTTGGGGTAATCTGGTTGTTATTACGCCCGTGTCGCTTTACTTTCCAGAAAAAAATCCGGTACTTATTTAAGGCTGTATGAACCCGGAAGTCGTCGATTGGGATCGAACCCTACCTCTTGTCCTTTGTAGTCCAGTTCACTAACCACTGAGCTATCGTTGTTGCAGCATGGTGCTTGGTATTCTGTATAATGTTGGAAAGTTTTGCTAAGTTTCTTGTAATGGTAAATGTGCAAAGTTGTTGCTAATTGATATAATGATATCATTGATATATAGTAATGATATAATGTTCAGTAGAGTAGCTGATAATCAATATCATGTGCTAGACTAATTTTGCTTAGACGATCAGGTTTTTCCACAATGTTATGTCCACAGTGCATCATATCAATTCTGTTATTGACTGTTTTGCATGCCACGAAACCAAGCTATCTATATTTTTTTGCTCTTTGTCGCCCGAGATTTCTCTTTCCCTGTATTTTGCCTGTTGCAACCAAGTATTCCAACTCTCCTCTTCTCATGATAGTTAAAAAAAAGAAAAAAAGTAAAGGGCCCCATCACTCCAAGTGGCGTATAAGGAATATGGTGTTAGTGACCATAATTTTAATAGACCTTCAGCACATACTTTTTGGGGTAATGTGGTCGGCATTACGTCCGTGCCGCTTTGTTTCTGCAGAAAAAAATCCCTATCCATTTAAGGCTCGGTGAACCTGGAAGCCGTCAATCTGGATCAAACCCGATTTGTTGTCCTTTGTAGACCAGTAAACTAACCACTGAACTTTTACGGCTCCCTTCTTCTCATGATGTTCCCACAATTGTGTTTCTTTGTGATGTTTTATATGAGTTTCCTTTTTGTGTTTGCCGCTTTGAGAATGTCCTCGTTGAGATTTTTTTGGGGCTGATAATGGATAACGTTGACTGTGGAAAGTTGATACAGTGATTGGTAAAGATAATTATTTATAGTTTGATATTTGGTTTGTAAAGGTAATAGGCCAACGTTTACTACAGTACTTGGTAATGGTAATTGTTTAAACGTTGATACAGTGTTTGGTAATGTATTTGTCTAATGTTTCGTAGAGTGTTTAGTAATGATGTAACTTCACTTGTACAGAGCGCATCATTATCTATGCCATCATAGGTAAGCGAAGTAAGATGACTGACATAGGCGAATCAGGCCGCTGCCTCGAAGTAGATGCCGGGAACATCTGTATGACATCACTCTAGATGCAGGCACACCAACAGCGCCAACTCTAATGACCATTGGGGTATGGCAGATGTTCAAGTCACTGGCATGTTGTCATGTTCTTCTGACAGCCGCAGCCGATTTGTCTTCAATCGTTTGATCACTCTTATGGGTTGCCTCACCCCACAGGACATCAATGTATCCCTTTCTCTCGGGTAATCTATTACCCCCTCTCTCCCCCCTTTCCTGCCTTCAGTCCCATCTCTCTTCTGATTCCACCTCCTCTTCTCTCCTTTCTTCGCTCCCCTGCTCGTGTTTTCGCTCCATACACCCTGACGTGATCTACCCATGCGATATTCAGGGTCTATGTTACATATCTGAAAGTACATTGCACCCTTCCACAAGGATCACGATTCCTATTTACCAACTTATATTTATAATTACAGCAGTACTGCTATCAAATACATATTCTGCTACATTTATGCTTGTACGCATGTATTGTTATATACACATGTTTTTTTTACACATCGGTTCGGGGTGCACATACAGAGTTAGATATGCACAGTTTATACATATCTTGTACCCACCTCCCCAAATTTTTATCGTCTGACTGCCTGGTTAGTGAGATATATAGTTGGCCATCCCGCCTTCTCATTTTAGTCCATTCAGTAGCTGACCACGCTCTGGAACACAGGGAAGTGACCCTTTTTTTTATTTCCTTTTTTGAGTATCTAGCATATTATCACCATGTAGTTAGATTTGTCTACATATCTTTATATATATTTTTTGTGTTGCTGTTTGTTGTTCCAGCTGAAGGCCTGCATGGCCGAAACGTCGACTTTTGGTTTGTCAATTTTCACGTTAAACTGTCATCATACCACTTTTTTCATCTTTTTTTTTTTAGAATTGCTATTCTGCTACTTTATATTCCAGTTATACCATACACCCCGCCCTTTATTTTTTAAAATTCCATTTCCATATAGCTGCGTTTATTCTACTTCTATCTGACACTCTACCATCCTGAACGTCAGTCCTCTATAATCCCAAAATTACGTTTCATTTATCTCCTTGTTTCCTGGGTCACGTCTGGCTTTGTCTACTCTTTTTCACACCATAGTACATACTTCTCTATCTCCTGCTGTTACCGGTGTCACTCTTGACTGCTTCTCACACTTCATTCTATCACATTTCAATCTTATCCCACTATTCGTCTAATCACATGACTTATTTTTTCCCCTTCCCCGTCTCGTGTCTCGTTCCAGTTGTTTCTTTCAGTGAGTTTGCCGAAGGTCGTAGCTGCCTTACCAATTCGACTGTTTATTTCCTCATCAAGAGAGATGGTTTGCGTAACTGTGGATACAAGATATGTAAATTTCTGTACTGATTCTAGTGGACAATCTTTTAGAGTAATTGATAGAGGTTTGATATCGCCTTGACTTAGTATTACTGTCTTCTGAACATTAATTGACAGTGTAAAAAGGTCGCATGCTTTGTCCAGGTTGTTGATCAGCGACTGTAGGGTGGCTTCACTATGAGCGACTAGAGCTGCATCGTCAGCAAATAAAAGTTCTTTAAGTAGGGCAACATTTGTTTTGGTTTTCGTTCTCAGTCGTGCTAAGTTCAACAGTGAGCCATCTGATCTTGTACGAATGTAAATATCTCCTGAGCTGTTTTGGAAGGCGTAATTTAGGAGGGCAGCAAAAAATATACCAAAAAGGGTGGGGCGAGGACACATCCCTGTTTCACTCCTTTGTTGACTTTGAAATTATCTGATGAACTCCCATCAAAGTAGATTTTACCATTCATGTCTTCGTGGAAGGACATGATCAGCCTAAGTAATTTAGGAGGGCAGCCTATGCCTTCTAACACCCTGTAGAGCCCATCTTTGTTTACTGAGTCGAAGGCCTTTGTTATGATCCACAAAGGCAATATAGAGCGGCATATTTTGTTCTAGACATTTTTCTTGTTCTACATAGACCTGTTCTTTATATGGAAGCGAATCATGGACGATAAGTAATACAACGCAAAGAAAATTAGAGGCAGCTGTGATGTGGTTTATCAGAAGAGTGCTACGAATTCCATGGATATCAAAATAAATGCCAATGAAGAATGTTTAAAACGAGCTAGAGGAAGCAGAAATATATTCAAAATCGTAAGGAGAAGACAGTCTACATTTATTGGACATATCCTGCGAAAAGAAAGCAGTGAGAATACTATAACAACAGGCAGAATGAATGGAAAGAAGAGCCGAGGATAACAAAGATATAAAAAAAAATTGATAACAACTGATGCAATTGGCATAATAAAAGCTCACCGACTGAAAGTATAACATGCATGAAGGACCGAGTGATGTGGAGAGAGATGATCACCTGCGTCAAATGACATGGCACCTGATGATGATGATATTACAATATATTGTTTTATTAAATGCTGCGGTAAACGTTCCTTTCATTAATCCCCGTCTATGAGAAATTCATTAAGAGCTGGCTCATGCCGAAGTTGATGCCAACATGATACGATGCACGTATACAAGTACTACGATGCACGTATACAAGTACTACGATGCACTTATACAAGTACTACGATGCACGTATACAAGTACTACGATGCACGTATACAAGTACTCAATAACGTCAGGAAATACAAGTAATATAGGAAAAGCTTTATGTAGTAAGTGGACGTCACACAGTTTCGCCCGTGCTCTGTCGGAGCCCGAAAGAGGAGTAAAGAATTGTGGCGCTGTTCCCTACCAGACATGTTAGTAAAAGGTAACTAAGGAGGGTTGGACATGGGACTGGCTTTCCTGAAAAATAACCGAAAAAACTTCACAAATATGGACAAGTAAAAGAAAAAAAGAATGAAAGTAAATCCGCCATCCAGGAAAGATAAAGCTCTTTAAGAAATGTAAGACAGATGGAAGTAGAGATGAAGATGATGGGGAAGATATGGAATGATCTTAAAAGAATGGCAAGAAACAGAACGACTTGGAAAGTGTTTGTTGAAGACCTATGCTCTTGAGGAAGCTGAAAGGTAGAAGAAGAAGAAGAAGAAGAGGAAGAAGGACGACACAAATTAGAACGACGTTTCGGTCCAATAGGCGTTCAGCAATAACAAACATACAACACACATATATACTGCAGTATACAGGGGATACATTTTATTTTTTTTTATTCTTATTTTTTATTTCTCATTCTAGTTCGACATTATTTATTTTTTTTAATTTTAAATACCTCTATGTATATGTATTGTATGTTTGTTCCTGCTAAAGGCCTATTGAGTACAAACGTCGTTCTAATTCGTGTCGTCCACTTATTACGTAAAGTTTTAACCATACTGTTTTTCATTAAAAAAATATTTTTCCTTACAATTCGCTTTACTGTAGCTTCGAATTTTTCGGCATTTCTTTGCTTTGACCCAACTTAATAACGTACTGGAAGTAATTTTAGAAGGAAAAGTACAGGGAAAATATAAAGGCCAAGAAAGAATTAAATGGGCTGACAATATTAAGAGGCTGACTTGGGAATCAATTACGGAATGTGCCATCAATGGAAAAGACGGAGTAGAATTGATTTCCATGTTCGCCAGGCTTCGTTGCTGATACAGCATCAGATAATAAAGATCTGAAATGGATTTTTACAAATTCAATTACATAAAAGTGATTGTACAGGCAACAACCTCACGTAAACTAGTTGGAACATCAGAGGTCAATGAACACACCAGATGGTGACCTCAAACAATTGATCCCGTCTAAAACCTACAGCCTGCACATAACGACACTGTCGCTCTAATTTTACGACTACGTTGAGATCACGTGAATTTAATGAGCTTAAAATTGTGTGGGTTTTTTTTTATGGTACAATGTTCAGTCAAAGTCTGAAGCTGTCTACTATCTATGGTAAACGGTATGACGTTTCTATGGTAATCATCATCATCATAATGTGCCTTCTTCGCAACGAAGGTTGGCTACCATGGATCGCCATTCTACTCCTTGCTTTGATGGTGCAGGCTGTCATAGAATGACTTGTCCATCTTTTGATGTTACTCGTCCATGTTAGTCTTGGTCTGCCTCTGCCTCTTTTACCTTGTATTTTTCCTTCCAATATTACTTTTAGTAGGCTGTTGTGTCTTTTAACATGCCCCAAAAATTTCATTTGTCTTGTCTTAATTGTATTTAGTAGTTCTCTTTTTATTTTCAGTTGTTTTAAAACTTCATCGTTTGTTATCTTTTGTTTCCATTCAATTCTACCTATTCTTCTATAAATCCACATTTCAAGGGCTTCAATTTTGTGTTCTGTTCTATGATAATACCGCTTTTTTATCTTGAAACTGCCAAGTGTAAATGACGTAAGAACATTCGAGACACACGAAGAACCTACAAGAAAATATGTAAGTCCCTGACAAGTTGTCTGAATGTTGCATTTACATTCATGGACCTGAAAACCGTCCTGTATCAGAATTGTTTGTTCTGTGAAGTAAAACAAAGCACACATGGTTCGGTCACTTGTGAAATAACAAAAAAACCGCACTTGAAAACCAAATGCAGACCCTCAGACACACCGATTATCTAACACGGTGAATTGCAACTTCTTAATTTGTAATAATTATTTTTGACGAAGAAACAGTTATCAGTAACACTCATCAACATCATGTGCTATGCAAATTGCCGTTGGCGATTATGTTCTTCCACAATTTTCTACCTTCAGTTCATCGTATCAATTTTGTTGTTGACTGTTTTCCATGCCTTGTCACCAATCTATCCATTATCTTCTCTCTTTGTCGTCCGAGATCGCTGTCTTTTGCTGTATTTTGTCAGTTGTAACCAAGAATTTCAACGTTCTTCTTGTCATGATGACCCAGAAAAATGTTTATTGTCTCTTTCAACATTTTAAAAAATTTTTATTTTATTTTCAAGAGCTGCCTTTTTGTGATGGAATCTTTGAGAATGTAATCGTTGGTCTTTTTATCCGTCCAAGGAATTTTCATCATTCTTCTGAGAAATGTCCACAGTAAAAGAGCGAAGAACCGAGGTATGGAAGCAGGACATTTGTCGACGCACAGGAACACAAACAGAAGACATGAAATGCCTGAGACTTTAAAAATAAATCCTGTGTTTCTCTTCGTTTATATCAAGAATATATTTGGTAATTAAAAGTAAGCATAGGTTTCTCATTAATTACTCACATCTTTTATATGAAACATTTGTATAATCAATATTTAAATTCTGAACTATTTTGTAACAGCAGCTTTGCATTTTTATGCATTCATTTGTATTTCTTTGCCATGACCCCCTAACTAATTGTAACTTGTTTATTTTTAAAACTTTAAATATTAAATGAAATTGTTTGAATTATTTATAACAGCAAAGTTACAACGTCTAGGCAATCTTACGTCACGGCCAGCAAGTCTCGAGGTATGTCACTCGGATTCTCGTGTTTAATGTGTATAATTTGTCAGGTGAGACGAGTCGTAGCCGAGTAAACAATGGGAGTCAGTAGGTTTGGAGAAAACCGAGGTAAGTAGACTAGAGACACCCAAGGTCACTAATATCTAGGAAGGAGACAGAGGAGATGGAGATGTTAGAAGTGATATGGATCGAGGGGTGAATATGTCCAACATGCTCGATCTGTAAGGAGATTTCCTCCTCGGAAAGGTTAGTCAGACCGATGCAGTTGTCGATGTATCGACGGTACGTAAGGGGAAGAGGACCCTTGTAGGAGTGGGTGATCTGGTGCTCAAGGTAGCCCATGAGAAGACAAGCGTAGCTAGGACTCAGTTTGTGCTCATCGCCACGCCACTGGTCTGGGTGTAGGAGTTTGCCATCGAACTCGAAAGAGTTGAGGTTAAGAACTAGTTCTGCTACGCGGAGGACATCGGCAGGGATAGAAGTTTGGCCTGTCTTATGAATTGAGTTATTAGCAGGTCATCATCATCGCACACCGAGCATGTCCATAGGTGCTCAGATCCCCTCCTCAGTTATTGAGTTATTAGCAGGTCATCATCGTTGCACACCGAGCATGTCCATAGGCGCTCAGATCCCCTCCTCAGTTATTGAGTTATTAGCAGGTCATCATCATCGCACACCGAGCATGTCCATAGGTGCTCAGATCCCCTCCTCAGTTATTGAGTTATTAGCAGGTCATCATCGTTGCACACCGAGCATGTCCATAGGTGCTCAGATCCCCTCCTCAGTTATTGAGTTATTAGCAGGTCATTATCGTTGCACACCGAACATGTCCATAGGTGCTCAGATCCCCTCCTCAGTTATTGAGTTATTAGCAGGTCATCATCATTGCACACCGAACATGTCCATAGGTGCTCAGATCCCCTCCTCAGTTATTGAGTTATTAGCAGGTCATCATCGTTGCACACCGAGCATGTCCATAGGTGCTCAGATTCCCTCCTCAGCAAGTCTCGAAGTGTCCAGCGACTGACGACTCCAGTTCTGTGTTGGTTGATAAGTCTTCTTACACGGCCACTAAGTTTCTCGTTTCTGGCTGTGCCCATCTTAACTTCCATCTCTTTCATCCAAAGGAGTGACGTGGACTCATTTGCCTTATGAATGAAAATTTGACAGCTCGAAGGCCATCGATGTGTGAAGTGAATGTGTACAGGGCGAAGATATACACGACAAAGAGGCGACAGTTACTGTCAGCATAAAGGGGGATGGGGGCAAAGATATTCAGAGCGTCGTTGGTATCTTTAATATATACGGGAATGTTCATGACTTTTGGCTTAAAGACACTGTGAGCGAAGTCAATAATGTGTGCTATGAGACAGGAGATAGAGGTGCCTTCCAGACGGTTCGTGTTTGTCTTAGGCAGCGTGTAGAGAAATAGCAGGAAGTAGTCCCTCCTGGGTGAACATACGAATCATCTTGCGAACCAAGGCATTATTAGAAACAGTAGCGTCGTCGTAGATGATGTGCCAGAAACAAATATTTATTGATTCTTTCTGAGTTTCTTCCTGATATTTATCTTCTTCTTTTCTGTTTCATAATCACAAGCTTACTTTAATTTCAACAGCAACATCCCCTACATTGTTTTCTCTTTTAGCACCCTTGACAGTCTTTCATTGGCTCATCTAATTTTTCTCAGATAAGTAGTGGTTCATTTATTATTTGTTTCCTTCAGCCTGGACTTTCTACATTTTACTCAACTTGATACATTAATTAACTACTGTCTGTATATGCAATTAGCTCTAAACAAAAATATATTATTTCCAATTATTTTATTTTTCTTCACAAATGTAAACATTTCTTTTTGCTACAGTTTGGCAACAAATATTCACTTATGCCGACTTAGGAGGATGTTTCCAGCAATTGTTCCTGCTGTTCGGATAGTATTCTCTTGTTGCTTTTTTTCGTAACCTTGCGACACTTCCAGTATCCGACACGCCTAAATGACGTCTGTCACGTGAAATAACATATCTGTCACTACAATATCACATTTTCGAATCGTGCCACGGGGTTACGTAAAATATAGTGCTGGGATTAAAGACCTTATGATCGGGTCATTACCCACGTAGACTACACGATATATATTATTTTTGTATTTCACTCCGGTATTTGGGTGTCCGGTTAGCGCAATCGATAGGCGGTTGGCTTACCACGGCAACAGCCGGGGTTCGTTCCCTGGCGAGGACACCTGGGTTTGACTAATTCCACTAAAAATTAGCGGGAGCCGCGATAGCTCAGTGGTTAGTGAACTGGACTACTACGGACAAGGGGTAGGGTTCGATCCCAACCGACGGCTCCGGGTTCACCCAGCCTTAAATGGGTACCGGATTTTTTCTGGGAAAGTAAAGCAGCACGGGCGTAATACCGACCACATTACCCCAAAAATCATGTGCTGAAGGTCTGTAAAATATAGGGTCACTAACACCATATTTCCCTATACGCCACTTGGCGTGACGGGGGGTACTTTACTTTTTTACTCCGGTATTTCGTGTTGCATAGTTCTATATATTATTGATAATATATTCCTTGTATATCTTGTTATTATTACGTTTATTTGGTAGCTGAACACACATAACTCATAATCGTAGTAACAAAATATAACAGTCTTTATTATTAATAACCACATGGTTTGGCAACATGTTTCTAGTACAATCAACATTGTTCTAAAGTTATATTATTAATCTTAACGTTACTTCGAAGAGCTTGTCGGCGGTGTTTATAACAAGTAACTTCCACGATCGTAATAAAGTTCTTTGGCAATTGATAGTGGCCTGTTTAAAATCTTATTGTTGTAATTATATAATCTCTTCTCTTCGGTGGTCTGTACGTGCGTTGTAGAATCTCCAAGAAATCTCTTGTGATGATGGTTAACTAACTCATTATAGTAACTCTATTCAATAATCCCCAGGAACTTATTAATTTCTATACTCCAGTTACGACGGTTCGACCTCTCAAAATTATTATCATTCCTAAGTCCTAAAAGTGTATGTGTCAAAGTCTCTAAGCGAACTGTCTAATCTAACTAGCTCATGATTCCTACACTCTGCCTTGAGGCAGGTTCTCTGTCCCCGTCTACTATTTCTGCCTATCGTGTCCCCAGCGCTTCGTGAGCGAAAAGTGATCAAAATCTGTCCTATCGTGGCTTTTGTTTCCCGATAAGACAACGCCTCTCCTTGAATACATCTGTGGTCTATCTTTGGAACTTGCTAAGACTATCAACCCCTTGGTTGCTTGTCTGTCCACTGCCTGTCAATTACCGGAAGCCTCGACAACATCTGTCAATCACTCCTATAACAAACTGTTATTGGTCTCGTAAACCAGCCTACGTTTCCTCCAACTTTACTTTGATCTCCCACTCTGTGGTTCGTTATCTTTTTGATCTAGTCAGAGATAACCCAAGCGTTTCCTACCGCTGGACATCACAAGATGTCTCCGCGTCTGAATCCTCCTGTGCGATCGGGTTAACGTCACCCTGTCGATTGCTTATCTCCGAATGTTTCAGGGCCCGTCCTAATCTCAAACACCTGTTCGTAAGGAGTCCAACGCTATTCTCCATTGCCTTACGTGAGTTCGGTGGATTAATTTACATTCGCTAATTCTAAGTCTCCTTTGTTATTTACACCAACCACAACTACTCTACCTCTTATCTTCGTCGTATCATTCTTTTATTTTTCCTCTAATTGCCATTCTAATATCACTGGATCGGTCACACTGTAGCAACATAAGCAGGCCAAAAATAAATTATTCTGGTATATAAAAGAAAGTCAGTATCGAAACTATTATCCCTTAATCTATCGGTTAATTAAAAGTATTACACGAGGTAATGATCCAGTTATTTAATCATGACATTTAACTTATTTGAAAACTAAATGCCAGTTTATTTAACTGGTTAGCAAACTACTTATATAACAAATGGATAAATTAACTAGAAAAACTCATTAGTGAATTCATTAATTAATTTCCTGTAAAGTTATGTGCCTAGTATGCATACAAGTTAGATAATAATTCAACTAACTGATTAAAAAAACAAACTAGTTAACTAACTGGGAACATACCAACTGATATAATAACTAATTGACTTACCGATTGACTGACTTGTCGATCGATCGATTGATGGACGAACTAATTAAATAGAAACCAACCAACCAATCAATCAATGGACCAAATAACCACCCAATCAACCAATTGCCCAGTCAACCAACTATTCATGCAATTACATACACAATTAACCACTCAACCAACAAAACAATTACACAACCTACTAACCATATACTCATCTACTTGCTCTATCAACCAACCATTTGCTTAACCACCCAACCAACCAATTACCCAGTCAGCCAACCAACCATTTATCCAACCAACCAACTACCCAACCAAAGTGAATAACCACGCAACCAATCAATTACTAAACCAACTAATTACTCAACCAACCAATTATCTACCTTATCAACCAATCAATTACACAACGAACTAATCACACAACTAACTAACCACCCACCCAATCACCGTATAACCTATTCAAACAACCAGCAACCCAACGAATCAATTACCCAAACAGCCAGTTACTAAAAAAAGAACCCAAACCAACAAATTACCCAACCAACCAACGAACCACACAATTACCAATCCTACCAATTATCCTACAGTTACCCAACGATCCAACCAAATAATTATCCATCCAACTAAACAAATATCCAACCAACCAAATTAATCAACCCCACAACCAATTATCCAGCTAACTAACCAATTACCCAACCGACCAATTAAGCATCAAAACAACCAGTTACCAAACCAACTAACTACACAATCAATAAATTAGCCAAAAAAAACTACCATACTAATCAATTACTCAATCAACTAACCACACAACGAACCATTTACCAAACAAACTAATCACCCAACCAATTACTCAACCAATTAAACAATTACCCAACCGACCAATTAACCACCAAAACAACTAATTACTAAACTAACTAACCACACAATGAACCAATTACCCAACAAACTACCCACACAACCAATTACCCAAACAACCATCCAACCCACTAATTACCCAATGAACTAACCAATTACGAAACCAACAAACAATCCTACAAACAATTTATACATTCAACCATACAACCAACCAATTACACAGACAATCATCTAATTACCCAACCAATTACTCAACCAATCAATTACTCAACCAACCAATTTCCCATACAACAAATTATCCAAGCAACCGATTACCAAACCAACTAACCTATTACTCAACCAACCAACCACCCAAGCAACCACCAATCCAACTAATTACCCGACCAATTATCCACCCAACCATCAAATTAATCCTCCAATCAACTAATTACCCAACCTACCAACCAGTTGATCAACCAACCAGTTGTGTTATAGAGCTGTGATGTTATAGAGCTGTGATAATTAATAACCTAAGATATGCTGATGATACTGTTCTACTAGCAGAAAATCCTAAAGACCTACAACAATTACTCAATGAAATAAACATAACAAGCAACAAATATGGGTTAGATATGAATATCAAAAAGACTAAAACTATGATCATAAACAAAGAAAATTCTCAAGACCTACAAGTAAATATCACAGTTAAAGGAATACATCTGGAAACAGTTCAGAGCTACAACTACCTTGGACATACTATAACCAATGATGGAAAATGTAAAATTGAAATAAACAAAAGAATAGGTATGGCAAAAAAGTAATTTTAAAGCAACGAAAAATATACTTAAAACAACAAAACAAATAACGGTAGGGCCGAAACTAAGAATAGCTAAATGTTACATTTTCTCAATATTTCTGAATGGTGCAGAAACATGGACATTAGACAAGAAAACAGAACAGAAAATTGAAGCCTTTGGAATGTGGATTTATAGAAGAATAGGTAGAATTGGATGGAAAGAAAAGAAAACAAACAATGACGTTTTAAAACAACTAAAAATAAAAAGAGAACAACTAAATACAATTAAGACAAGACAAATGAAATTTTTGGGGCACGTTAAAAGACACAACAGCCTACTGAAAGTAATATTGGAAGGAAAAATACAAGGTAAAAGAGGCAGAGACAGACCAAGACTAACATGGACGAGTAAAATCAAAAGATGGACAAGTCAATCTAAGACAACCTGCATCATCAAAGCAAGAAACCGAGTGGAATGGCGATCATGGTAGCCAACCTTCGTTTCGGAGACGGCACTCGATGATGATGATGAAATATTATGTAGAATTTGTCTTGACATATGGATGTGAATCATGAACAATCGGACAACACAAAAGAAAATAACTGGAGGCTAGAATTGTGGTTTTACAGAAGAATGTAGAAAATACCATGGACAGTTAAAAAGAGTAATGAAAACGTTTTGAAAGAGGCCAAAGCAAAAATAGAGGTAATTATTTAAGTATATTAGATATTTGTGACTACATCCATAGTCTAATGAAGATAAATAGCGATGACTGATTAGTTCTTGATCTATAATAAAGGAATCCAACTGTAGTTTAGGAAAGATAATAAAAGAGACAATCATCAGACATCATAGAATAAATTATCCATCTATATTATCTGGGAGCGTTCCACTTGTGTGCTGCGTGTACTGTCACTTTTGTAGCCATGGTGACGGCAGTTACCCTGGATGTGAACGTCCTTGACAGTTTTTGACCCAGTGACTCGACAGAATAAAAAAAAAAAAAACTGTATCGACACTAGTTTAATATGCGTGTGATTCAGATACGTAGAGAATCCACTCGCATTAATTGCCATATTGCATTTACATACAGTAAACATTCACGAGAAGTGAACTGCGTCAGTGTGTTACAGCCACCTCCCACAAGACTGAATCAATACGACACGCAACAGCGATTAAACAGATCGCCGACAGTATACATAACACATCTAACGTTGCGTTACTGGAATGTTGACAGCAGTTATCGTTCTGACATTAAAGAACAGTGGTTTTCAACTTATATGCCAATGGTGATTTTTCGTTCGTTGAATCTTGTCATTTATTTGTTTTTAAAAGGGTGGTTAGATCGTTCGTTGAATCTTGTCATTTATTTGTTTTTAGGGGGTGGTTAGATCGTTCGTTTAATCTTGTCATTTATTTGTTTTTAAAAGGGTGGTTAGATCGTTCGTTGAATCTTGTCATTTATTTCTTTTTAGGGGGTGGTTAGATCGTTCGTTTAATCTTGTCATTTATTTCTTTTTTAGGGGGTGGTTAGATCGTTCGTTTAATCTTGTCATTTATTTGTTTTTAAAAGTGTGGTTAGATCGTTCGTTGAATCTTGCCATTTATTTGTTTTTAAAAGGGTGGTTAGATCGTTCGTTGAATCTTGTCATTTATTTGTTTTTTAGAGGGTGGTTAGATCGTTCGTTGAATCTTGTCATTTATTTCTTTTTAGGGGGTGGTTAGATCGTTCATTGAATCTTGTCATTTATTTCTTTTTTTAGAGGGTGGTTAGATCGTTCGTTGAATCTTGTCATTTATTTCTTTTTAGAGGGTGGTTAGATCGTTCATTGAATCTTGTCATTTATTTCTTTTTTAGAGGGTGGTTAGATCGTTCGTTGAATCTTGTCATTTATTTCTTTTTAGAGGGTGGTTAGATCGTTCATTGAATCTTCTCATTTATTTCTTTTTAGAGGGTGGTTAGATCGTTCATTGAATCTTGTCATTTATTTGTTTTTAGAGGGTGGTTAGATCGTTCGTTGAATCTTGTCATTTATTTGTTTTTAGAGGGTGGTTAGATCGTTCATTGAATCTTGTCATTTATTTGTTTTTAGAGGGTGGTTAGATCGTTCATTGAATCTTGTCATTTATTTATTTTTAGAGGGTGGTTAGATCGTTCATTGAATCTTGTCATTTATTTGTTTTTTAGAGAGTGGTTAGATCGTTCGTTGAATCTTGTCATTTATTTCTTTTTTAGAGGGTGGTTAGATCGTTCGTTGAAGCTTGTCATTTATTTGTTTTTTAGGGGGTGGCTAAATTTAGGTCACTCTGTAAGAGTACCAAGAAAGTAGAAGCCAAGAGGAATGTCTTCTTCTTCTTTCCCTCCTCATTTGATTTACACTGAGCAGCAGGATATCAGACAGACGTGGCTGTGTGTTCCTTTTCCGGCGTCTCTACGTTGCCATGCTACGGTGTCGTGTCTTTCAATAGTTCCTCGGCATCCATCATATAAGAAGGACAACTCCGACGTCAAACCATAGTCAGTCTTGACGAAGATGAAGTGTGTCAGCGACGGCAAAGGTATATGAAAGAAAGAAAACCAGGACACATACGCATATACGAGTACTAACCATTCGACCGTGAGTCATGATGTTTTACCTCGCCGTCGTGGTACAGAGCAACGAGCCATGTTCACAAGACAGAACACTCAAGAAATAGTCCCGCATTTACACTGATGGAGAAGATGTCACTAGAAAAGACAAGTGTAAAAAATGTACACAAAATAGGAAATGAGACAAACATTACGTAGCTTTGTAGAGAATATTTTAAGATAAGAAGAGAGTAATTAATATTATATTATATTAATATCAATGTGGAATGAATAGACCTGTAAACAGTTCAAAACTACAAATATCTTGGACATACTAACCAGTAGGGTGTCCGGTTAGCGCAATCGATAGGTTTTACTAATTCCCTAAAAATTAGTAGGAGCCGTGATAGCTCAGTGGTTAGTGAACTGGACTACTACGGACAAGGGGTA
This sequence comes from Megaustenia siamemsis, assembly GCA_032433765.1. Lineage (NCBI taxonomy): Eukaryota > Metazoa > Mollusca > Gastropoda > Stylommatophora > Ariophantidae > Megaustenia > Megaustenia siamemsis. The sequence goes on from JAVIAB010000088.1 coordinate 14,707,586, forward strand.
GGGTTCGATCCCAACCGACGGCTCCGGGTTCACCCAGCCTTAAATGGGTACCGGATTTTTTCTGGGAAAGTAAAAGCAGCACGGGCGTAATACTGACCACATTACCCCAAAAAATCATGTGCTGAAGGTCTGTAAAATATAGGGTCACTAACACCCCCTATACGCCACTTGGCGTGACGGGGGGTACTTTACTTTTTTTATACTAACCAGTGATGGGAAATGTAAAACTGAAATAAACAGAAGAATAGGAATAGCAGAAAGTAATTTAAATGACATAAAAATATAACAGAACAGAAAATTTAAGTCTTTGAAATGTGGATTTATAGAAGAATAGGTAGAATTGGATGGAAAGAAAAGACAACAAACGATGACGTTTTATAACAACTAAAAATTAAAAGAGAACAACTAAACACAATTAGAACAAGACAAATGAAATTTTTGGGGCATATTAAAAGACACAACAGCCTAATAAAAGTAATATTGGAAGGGAAAATACAAGGTAAAAGAGGCAGGGCAGACCAAGGCTAACATGGACGAGTAACGTCAAAAGATGGACAAGTCAACCTATGACAATCTGCACCATCAAAGCAAGAAACAGAGTGGAATGGTACCCAACCTCCGATGCGGAGACGGCACTCAATGATGATGAAAAATATACTAACATTAAAACAAATAACACTAGGCTTAAAAATAAAGATTAGCAAAATATTATGTCTTCTCAAAATTTCTGTATGGTGCAGAAACAGGGACATTAGACAAGAAAATAGAACAGAAAATTGAAGCTTTTGAAGTGTGGATTTATAGAAGAATAGGTAAAATTCGATGGAAGGAAAAGAAAACAAAGGATGAAGTCTTAAAGGAACTAAAAATGAAAAGAGAACTACTAAATACAATTCAACCAAGACAAGTGAAATTTTTGGGGCATGTTAAAAAAACGCAGCAGCTTACTGAAAGTAATCTTGGAAGGGAAAAATAAAAGTTAAAAGAAATAGAGGCAGACCAAGACTAGCATGGAGGAGTAACATCAAATGATGGTCAAGACAGCCTATGACAACTCGACCTCTTGTCCTTTTGTAGATCAGTTCACTAACCACTGAGCTATCGCGGCTCCACATCAAAGGGGTGCAACCAGAAAAAGCGAGATACAAACATCTTGAAATCGGATGCACTGGGCTACATGCAACTCTCAACATACTTCTGAAAATCTCATCTCTGCGGCCTCTAATCGTCGTTTCATTTGTTTGTCTACTGTCCATGACTCACTTCTATAGATCAGAATGGGCTCTATATAACACCGATGAACTCTCTTTCTAACTTCTATAGACATAGACTTGTTCCACAAGACGTTTTCCATTATCTAAAATGCTATTTTGGCCTAAAATAGTACACCATTTGTTCTCCATACATTTTCTTTGCGTTTCCTACTAATATTTACTCTTTTACCCGGCCGTGATTAATTATGCACGTGGCAGCATGACCTCGCTCTCTCTCTATATTTTCAAAAGTTGTAAGAGGATTATCAAGTTCCCCTACTGCCCTCTGAACTCTATCCCGGATTTCAACGTTGTTGATTCTTGGTTACAAAAACTCAACATGTAACCATTAATTCTAACAGGCAAAACAAATCTGCTGCAGTTTTTTTTCCCCACTTTCCCTGCTCATTATTTCCCATAAAGTAGCCACATTAACAAAAACACATTTACATCTCTCTATATTACATTTGTGTTACCATTTTAGCACAGTTTGGGTTTCGGGAAATGCTGAACCCATTAACCTGTTTCTCCATTTGAACAAATTCTCAGACGTTCATTAAGTGAACTTTCACAGTTATAATGTGTCTATTTCATGGGAAACGGACCTGTGATTTGTCTATTTCAATGTCTAATTCGGATGAAAATTTGCACATGCATATGAGAAATTAGCGTCAATATCTAAATAGTATCTCCATCTTCATTTGAAATAGATGTTCATGTTCAAATTTGTAGAGAATGTTCACATATTTCTTTATATTGATGTCTCTGTTCATTTTTATATTGGATGTTCTATGACCATGTCTATAATAGATATTTATTTTCAGGTCTATGATAGATGCTTGTACCTTTGTCCATAACATATATTTATGCTCAGGTCTATAAAAGATACATGTACCTTGGTCTATAATAAATAGTTATACTCAGGTCTATCATGTATAGTTGTATCTTCGTCTATATAGGTATTTATACTTAACCCTATAATAGATACTTGCACCTTCGTCTGTAATAAATATTTATACTCAGGTAAATAATAAATACCTGTAACTTTGTATACAATATATATTTTTGCATGTGTCAATAATGTATACGTTTACCTTAGTTTATAGTAGGTACCAATAACTTATTCAATAATAGATACATGCACTTTACTCTACAGTAGATATGAAATTGATATCTAAGTCTACAGTAGATACTTTACCTTAGTCTACATTAGATACTTTACCTTAGTCTATAGTAGATACTTTACCTTAGTCAATAATATATATTTTAACTTAGTCTATAGTAGATATTTGTACTTAGGACAATAATAGATAATTACATTCAGCTCTATATTAGATATTTGTACCTAGGACAATAATAGATAGTTATATTCAGCTGTATATTAGATATTTGTACCTAGGACAATTTAATAATAGATTGATATATTCAGCTCTATATTAGATATGTGTACCTAGAACAATAATATATATTTATATTGAGCTCTATATTAATATTTGTGCCTAGGACTATTCAATAATAGATAGTTATATACAGCTCTATATTAGATATTTTTTCCATAGAACAAAAACAGATAGTTATATTCAGCTCTATATTAGATATTTTTCCATAGAACAATAATAGATAGTTATATTCAGCTCTATATTAGATATTTCTCCATAGAACAATAATAGATAGTTATATTCAGCTCTATATTAGATATTTTTCCATATAACAATAATAGAGAGTTATATTCAGTTGTATATTAGATACCCATACCGATGCTGTGCTGCATGTTTATCATCACCATCTCTTCTGTCTCCACATTAAAAGATGGCTACCATAGAACAGCAGATGAACCTATAACAGGTGAACCTATAACAGGTGAACCTATGATAGGTGAACCTAGACAGGTGTGCCGAGGACGACATGCAAATGAAGACAAGAGACAGAGTAAAATGACGCTCCGTGGAAGCCAACCTTCGATGTGTAGACGGCACCAAATGACGATGATGATGATGAAATATCGCTACTTCAACCTTTTATGTCGCTGATGCTATATGCTGTCATAGGTTCTTTTGGCCATCACTTGATTTTGTTGGTCGAAGTTTTTCTTTTCTTCTTCTACCTCGTTTATACACATATCTATGATGGGTGTTTATACCCATGTCTAAAATGAACATTTATATCCATATTTATAATGAACATTTATACTCATGTCTATAATGAACATTCATACTCATGTCTATAATAAACATTGATACTCATGTCTATAATAAACATTTATACTCATGTATATAATAAACATTTATACTCATGTATATAATAAACATTTATACTCATGTCTATAATGATTATTTATACTCATGTCTATAATGAACATTGATACTCATGTCTATAATGATCATTTATACTCATGTCTATAATAAACATTTATAACCATGTCTATAATAAACATTTATACTCATGTCTATAATAAACATTTATATCCATGTCTCTAATGAACATTTATACTCATGTCTATAATAAACATTTATACTCATGTCTATAATAAGCATTTATATCCATGTCTATAATGAACATTTATACTCATGTCTATAATGAACATTTATATCCATGTCTATAATAAACATTTATACTCATGTCTATAATGATCATTTATACTCATGTCTATAATGAACATTTATACTCATGTCTATAATAAACATTTATACTCATGTCTATAATGATCATTTATACTCATGTATATAATGATCATTTATACTCATGTCTATAAAGTAAAAAAAAGTAAAGTACCCCCCGTCACGCCAAGTGGTATATAGGGAAATATGGTGTTAGTGACCCTATATTTTACAGACCTTCAGCACATGAATTTTGGGGTAATGTGGTCGGTATTACGCCCGTGCTGCTTTTACTTTCCCAGAAAAAAATCCGGTACCCATTTAAGGCTGGGTGAACCGGAGCCGTCGGTTGGGATCGAACCCTACCCCTTGTCCGTAGTAGTCCAGTTCACTAACCACTGAGCTATCGCGGCTCCTACTAATTTTTAGGGAATTAGTAAAACCCAGGTGTCCTCGCCAGGATTACGAACCCCGGCTGTTGCCGTGGTAAGCCAACCGCCTATCGATTGCGCTAACCGGACACCCACTCATGTCTATAATAAATATTTATGCTCATGTCTATAATGAACATTTATACTCATGTCTATAATGAACATTTATACTCATGTCTATAATGAACATTTATACTCATGTCTATAATAAACATTTATACTCATGTCTATAATAAACATTTATATCCATGTCTATAATAAACATTTATACTCATGTCTATAATGAACATTTATATCTATGTCTATAATGAACATTTATACCCATGTCTATCTCATCTCTCATCGGGTGCCATCTCCGCAACGAAGGTTGGCTACCATGGAGCACCATTCTGCTCTGTCTCTTTGATGATGCAGGTTGTCATAGATAATTTGTCCATCTTTTGATGTTTCTCGTCCATGTCAGTCTTGGTCTGCCTCTGCCTCTTTTACCTTGTACTTTCCCCTCCAAGACTACTTTTGGTAGGCTGTTGTATCTTTTAACATGCCCCAAAAATCGCATTTGTCTTGTTTGAATTGTGTTCAGTAGTTCTCTTTAATTTTTAGTTGTTTCAAGACTTCTTCATTTATTTTCTTTTCTTTCCATCAAATACCCATCACATTTCCCTATTTTTAACATCGACAGCATTATGCACAGGTGTCCCTCGCCATAGAGACATATATTCTCCGACTTCAGAAATAATCTCAATTTTTTTTTACTATCGAGAGGTTTAACATTTTGAGTAGATTTTTCCGAATAATTTCCCCTGGCAGCTGCCATATTTGGCGTACTCTTTTCAGTTTTCAACAGCCAAGCGCATTCTACGCACGGGATCTGTTTTTTTTTTCGCCCGTACCTGATATCTCATATACTCGTATCTCATTACTGTGGAGGATTAAGATCTCCTTATTGTGGAGGATTAAGATCTCCTTATTTTGGAGGATTCAGATCTCATTATTGTGGAGGATTCAGATCTCATTATTGTGGAGGATTCCGATCTCATTATTGTGGAGGATTCATATCTCATTATTGTGGAGGATTAAGATCTCATTAGTGAAACCGGTGGAGGGTCAAGTCACGAAGAAATCTCGGATACGATTTTTTTTCGCGATAACTTTACCACCGCTGTGGGCGGGGGTGAGCCGAGGCAGCTCAGTGGTTAGTGAACTGGACTACAAAGGACAAGGGGTAGGGTTCGATCCCAACCAACGGCTTCCAGGTTCACCCAGCCTTAAATGGGTACCCTGATTTTTTTCTTTGAAAGTAAAGCGACTTGGGCATAATACCGAACACATTACCCCAAAAATCATGTGCCGAAGGTCTGTAAAATTTATGGTCACTAACACCATATTCCCTATACGCCACTTGGCGTGACGGGGGTTCTTTACTGTAGGCATGGGTCGAACCCAGGATTTTCTTGCCCAGAGGCCGGTGTCTTACCTCTAGACCATGAAGTCCCCTGTCTATTAGTAATTTCAAGTTGATTACACAAAGTTTGTGTTAAACTTTAGCTCAAAATCGAACACATCAAAGGGTCAGAGTTTATCGTTTGCGATGTTTATTATTATAGTCATTAATCTGAGGGATCTGGGAAGCCATGTTGGGAAAACCACCCGACTGAGCTATCGATGTTCGGACAACCCGTGTTTGATTCCCGCTGGAAGATGTGTGAATTGTACTCGTAATTGGGGGAAAAAATACCCAGCGGGTTGACCCAGCCATCATCATCATCATCGAGTGCCTTCTCCGCAACGAAGGTTGGCTACCATGGAGCGCCATTCTGCTCTGTCTCTTGCTTTGATGGTGCAGGTTGTCATAGGCTGATTTGTCCATCTTTTGATGTTACTCGTCCATGTTAGGCTTGGTCTAACGCTGCCTCTTTTACCTTGTATTTCCCCTCCAGGATTACTTTCAGTAGGCTGTTGTGTCTTTTAACATGGCCCAAAAAATCGCATTTGTCTTGTTTACCCAGCCGCTGATAGAAATAAGTACCAGGGTATTACTCTGGGAAGGTGAGGAATGCCGCTTCGCATCGTGAGTTTCGATGCTTGAAGTGACACTATCCCGAAGTCTCCGAACACTTATGGATAGGCGGCCGAGCACATATAGGTGAAAACTGGCGGGTTAATACGCCTATTCAAGTCTCGTACTTTGCCTTTACCTTTCATTAATCTACTGAAACATGATGAATACAGCTATACTTTAAGCTGGCCACTGTACTTTACATCATCTGCGTATGTACTATTAGAAAATTGGAGCGGGTCCCGGAACACATTTTGAGAATGCGCGGAATGCAGTAGTCTCAGGTCATCTTCACCTGTATGTAGATAGTGCAACATTATATATCAAATGTCACATTGATGCAGCAGAGCAGTAAAAGTTCAGCGAGAACACATCAGCGATCGAAATGTACCATCTGATATGGGCGGGGACGATTTAAAGTCCAGAGATCAAGTTGTGAGTAAGAAATAGTGATACATTTGTTAAATTTACACTGTAGTCGAGAAAGATAATCACTACATTTACAGTACATTTGTGAAAGACATTCATTACATTGACACAGTATTTGTGAATTGCATTCCTGACATTTACACTGTACTCGAAAAATACGTTCATTACATTTACACCGTATTTCTTCAAGACATTTATTACATTTACACCGTATTTCTTCAAGACATTTATTACATTTACACCGTATTTCTTCAAGACATTATTACATTTACACCGTATTTCTGAAAGACATTTATTACATTTGCACCGTATTTCTTCAAGACATTTATTACATTTACACCGTATTTCTGAAAGACATTTATTACATTTACACCGTATTTCTGAAAGACATTTATTACATTTACACCGTATTTCTGAAAGACATTTATTACATTTACATCATATTTCTGAAAGACATTTATTACATACACACCGTATTTCTGAAAGACATTTATTACATTTACACTGTATTTCTGAAAGACATTTATTACATTCACACCGTATTTCTGAAAGATATTTATTACATTTACACCGTATTTCTGAAAGACATTTATTACATTTACACTGTATTTCTGAAAGACATTTATTACATTTACACTGTATTTCTGAAAGACATTTATTACATTTACATCATATTTCTGAAAGGCATTTATTACATTCACACCGTATTTCTGAAAGACATTTATTACATTTACATCATATTTCTGAAAGGCATTTATTACATTCACACCGTATTTCTGAAAGATATTTATTACATTTACACTGTATTTCTGAAAGACATTTATTACATTTACACCGTATTTCTGAAAGACATTTATTACATTTACACTGTATTTCTGAAAGACATTTATTACATTTACACCGTATTTCTGAAAGACATTTATTACATTTACACCGTATTTCTGAAAGACATTTATTACATTTACATCATATTTCTGAAAGACATTTATTACACTCACACCGTATTTCTGAAAGACATTTATTACATTTACACTGTATTTCTGAAAGACATTTATTACATTCACACCGTATTTCTGAAAGATATTTATTACATTTACACTGTATTTCTGAAAGACATTTATTACATTTACACTGCATTTCTGAAAGACATTTATTACATTTACACTGTATTTCTGAAAGACATTTATTACATTTACACCGTATTTCTGAATGACATTTATTACATTTACATCATATTTCTGAAAGACATTTATTACATTCACACCGTATTTCTGAAAGATATTTATTACATTTACACTGTATTTCTGAAAGACATTTATTACATTTACACCGTATTTCTGAAAGACATTTATTACATTTACACTGTATTTCTGAAAGACATTTATTACATTTACACCGTATTTCTGAAAGACATTTATTACATTTACACTGTAATTTTTAGACATTTACTACATTTACACTGTATTTCATTTTAAAGACGCCCATTACCGTTCGACGCCAACGTATTGTGGAAAGAAATGTCTGTAAACATTAAAGTATCTAGGATAAAGTAACGGATAATTTAACATCTACACTGTAACGGATTTACCTGATTGTCAAGCTGAAGTCTAGGGCCTTATAAAATAATGCCCATTTTGCCGCTTTATGGTCCTAAATATTCAGGCTTATTTCTCAAAATTCATAGAAAGTTTCTCATTCTTCTTTCTTATCTTTTTGAGAAACAACTACCACGAGGAATGGTTAAATACGTGGGCTTCAGCTAAGACTGGACGCCTACTCTTCAGATATCAAACAAAACCAGACCCACTCGACCCTGTGCGGGAGCTCAGACGGAGGGATCAAAGCCTGATATTCCAGCTGAGAACAGGCCATACTCCTGCCAATCAACATCTGAGCAGAATAAAAACACAACATGATCCAATCTGCAGACACTGCCGCCAACAATCTGAGACAGTAGATCACCTGCTACTACACTGCTGTCAACAATCTAAGACAGTAGATCACCTGCTACTACACTGCTGTCAACAACCTGAGACAGTAGATCATCTGCTACTACACTGTCATCAACAATCTAAGACAGTAGATCACCTGCTACTACACTGTCATCAACAATCTAAGACAGTAGATCACCTGCTACTACACTGTCATCAACAATCTAAGACAGTAGATCACCTGCTACTACACTGTAATCAACAATCTAAGACAGTAGATCACCTGCTACTACACTGTCATCAACAATCTAAGACAGTAGATCACCTGCTACTACACTGTCATCAACAATCTAAGACAGTAGATCACCTGCTACTACACTGCCATCAACAATCTAAGACAGTAGATCACCTGCTACTACACTGTCATCAACAATCTAAGACAGTAGATCACCTGCTACTACACGGTCATCAACAATCTAAGACAAGGAGATCACCTGCTACTACACTGTCATCAACAATCTAAGACAGTAGATCACCTGCTACTACACTGCCATCAACAATCTAAGACAGTAGATCACCTGCTACTACACTGTCGTCAACAATCTGAGACAGTAGATCACCTGCTACTACACTGTCATCAACAATCTAAGACAGTAGATCACCTGCTACTACACTGTCATCAACAATCTGAGACAGTAGATCACCTGCTACTACACTGTCATTAACAATCTGAGACAGTAGATCACCTGCTACTACACTGTCATCAACAATCTGAGACAGTAGATCACCTGCTACTACACTGTCATCAACAATCTGAGACAGTAGATCACCTGCTACTACACTGCCGTCAACAATCTAAGACAGTAGATCACCTGCTACTACACTGCCATCAACAATCTGAGACAGTAGATCACCAGCTACTACACTGCCGTCAACAATCTGAGACAGTAGAGCACCTGCTACTACACTGTCGTCAACAATCTAAGACAGTAGATCACCTGCTACTACACTGTCGTCAACAATCTAAGACAGTAGATCACCTGCTACTACACTGTCGTCAACAATCTAAGACAGTAGATCACCTGCTACTACACTGCTGTCAACAATCTGAGACAGTAGATCACCTGCTACTACAATGTCATCAACAATCTAAGACAGTAGATCACCTGCTACTACACTGCTGTCAACAACCTGAGACAGTAGATCATCTGCTACTACACTGCAGTCAACAATCTAAGACAGTAGATCACCTGCTACTACACTGCTGTCAACAACCTGAGACAGTAGATCACCTGCTACTACACTGCAGTCAACAACCTGAGACAGTAGATCACCTGCTACTACACTGTCATCAACAATCTGAGACAGTAGATCACCTGCTACTACACTGTCGTCAACAATCTGAGACAGTAGATCACCTGCTACTACACTGTCATCAACAATCTGAGACAGTAGATCACCTGCTACTACACTGTCATCAACAATCTGAGACAGTAGATCATCTGCTACTACACTGTCGTCAACAATCTGAGACAGTAGATCACCTGCTACTACACTGTCGTCAACAATCTGAGACAGTAGATCACCTGCTACTACACTGCAGTCAACAATCTAAGACAGTAGATCACCTGCTACTACACTGTCGTCAACAATCTGAGACAGTAGATCACCTGCTACTACACTGCTGTCAACAATCTGAGACAGTAGATCATCTGCTACTACACTGTCGTCAACAATCTGAGACAGTAGATCACCTGCTACTACACTGTCGTCAACAATCTGAGACAGTAGATCACCTGCTACTACACTGTCGTCAACAATCTGAGACAGTAGATCATCTGCTACTACACTGCTGTCAACAATCTGAGACAGTAGATCACCTGCTACTACACTGTCGTCAACAATCTGAGACAGTAGATCACCTGCTACTACACTGCAGTCAACAATCTGAGACAGTAGATCACCTGCTACTACACTGCTGTCAACAATCTGAGACAGTAGATCACCTGCTACTACACTGTCGTCAACAATCTGAGACAGTAGATCACCTGCTACTACACTGTCATCAACAATCTAAGACAGTAGATCACCTGCTACTACACTGTCATCAACAATCTGAGACAGTAGATCACCAGCTACTACACTGTCGCCAACAATCTGAGACAGTAGATCACCTGCTACTACACTGTCATCAACAATCTGAGACAGTAGATCACCTGCTACTACACTGTCATCAACAATCTGAGACAGTAGATCACCTGCTACTACACTGTCATCAACAATCTAAGACAGTAGATCACCTGCTACTACACTGTCATCAACAATCTGCGACAGTAGATCACCTGCTACTACACTGTCATCAACAATCTGAGACAGTAGATCACCTGCTACTACACTGTCATCAACAATCTGAGACAGCAGATCACCTGCTACTACACTGTCATCAACAATCTAAGACAGTAGATCACCAGCTACTACACTGTCATCAACAATCTGAGACAGTAGATCACCTGCTACTACACTGTCATCAACAATCTAAGACAGTAGATCACCTGCTACTACACTGTCGCCAACAATCTGAGACAGCAGATCACCTGCTACTACACTGTCATCAACAATCTAAGACAGTAGATCACCTGCTACTACACTGTCGCCAACAATCTGAGACAGTAGATCACCTGCTACTACACTGTCATCAACAATCTAAGACAGTAGATCACCTGCTACTACACTGTCGCCAACAATCTGAGACAGTAGATCACCTGCTACTACACTGTCATTAACAATCTAAGACAGTAGATCACCTGCTACTACACTGTCATCAACAATCTAAGACAGTAGATCACCTGCTACTACACTGTTGTCAACAATCTGAGACAGTAGATCACCTGCTACTACACTGTCATCAACAATCTAAGACAGTAGATCACCTGCTACTACACTGTCATCAACAATCTGAGACAGTAGATCACCAGCTACTACACTGTCATCAACAATCTGAGACAGTAGATCACCTGCTACTACACTGTCATCAACAATCTGAGACAGTAGATCACCTGCTACTACACTGCTGTCAACAATCTGAGACAGTAGATCACCTGCTACTACACTGTCATCAACAATCTGAGACAGTAGATCACCTGCTACTACACTGCTGTCAACAATCTGAGACAGTAGATCACCTGCTACTACACTGCTGTCAACAATCTGAGACAGTAGATCACCTGCTACTACACTGCTGTCAACAATCTGAGACAGTAGATCACCTGCTACTACACTGTCGTCAACAATCTGAGACAGTAGATCACCTGCTACTACACTGCCATCAACAATCTGAGACAGTAGATCACCTGCTACTACACTGCCATCAACAATCTGAGACAGTAGATCACCTGCTACTACACTGTCATCAACAATCTGAGACAGTAGATCATCTGCTACTACACTGCCATCAACAATCTGAGACAGTAGATCACCTGCTACTACACTGCCATCAACAATCTGAGACAGTAGATCACCTGCCACTACACTGCCATCAACAATCTGAGACAGTAGATCACCTGCTACTACACTGCCATCAACAATCTGAGACAGTAGATCACCTGCTACTACACTGCTGTCAACAATCTGAGACAGTAGATCACCTGCTACTACACTGCCATCAACAATCTGAGACAGTAGATCACCTGCTACTACACTGCCATCAACAATCTGAGACAGTAGATCACCTGCTACTACACTGCCATCAACAATCTGAGACAGTAGATCACCTGCTACTACACTGCTGTCAACAATCTTAGACAGTAGATCACCTGCTACTACACTGCTGTCAACAATCTGAGACAGTAGATCACCTGCTACTACACTGCTGTCAACAATCTGAGACAGTAGATCACCTGCTACTACACTGCTGTCAACAATCTGAGACAGTAGATCACCTGCTACTACACTGTCATCAACAATCTGAGACAGTAGATCACCTGCTACTACACTGTCATCAACAATCTGAGACAGTAGATCACCTGCTACTACACTGTCCCCATTTACAAAACCGACGGAGCATGTTACTCCCACTACTTCCATCCATCAATAGCACACTGTACTCTGCAGCTGTACAACTGAGAAGGACCTGCGCCTTCATGCGAGAGGCATTAAGCTGTAAAGAGCTCATAGCTCACGGCTAACAAGGGGATTAAGTCAAGTCAAGTCTTTCTTATCTTTTCATTTCCATTTATCTTTCAGCACCGAGGGGATTGGTTTGCTATCTTTTGCTCTTCTGTTGTCCTCTCCTGCTGTTGTACTTCCTAGTGTTTCTAATATCCCACCAATCCATCATTTTCGTGGTCGGCCCTTGAGTTTGGAGTTCTTGTAACGTTTATTGAAGACTCGTTGCGTGGTGTGTGTTGAACTTTCTCTCATGTCATGACACCAAAGAATTTGCTTGTTGTTAATTTATGTTTTTAGTGCCATCAGTTAATCCTGGTATTTTGTCCCCTCTTAGTTCCTCAGTTCTGATCTTATCTCTTCTGTGCTCTAACAAACTTCATTTCTGAAGCGGTTATTCCTCTGATTATTTTTGAGTCTAGCAATGAGCACAAAAGTACATACACATACAATTATATTGGGCGACGGTTATGTAAAGTAATGGAACAATAATCTCATGTAAATTTTATGTTCAAGGTTTACAGGCATAAATAAGATCCAGGATCATTTTACCATTACATCACTGAAGCAAACACTAAGGGGAGCATTCGGTGACTTTTCCTTCTCCAGGGGCGTTCTCCTAGCGACTGGCTACTACTGTTCACCGCCCGCCCTTAAAAAGAAAGTTCAGTGTCCTTAGAGGCGTTGTATTGAGGTATACTGCAGAGCGATATTTACGTCTTTCGACCCTACGCATCCGAACTTTTGATTACCAGGTTAAGTTCCCTCTTGATCTCTACTTGCTGAGACAGAACTGTTACATGTAACACTTTGTGTTTCACACACACTGCTTCTGGAGGTTGAAGAGGATCTCGTTAATTCTAGTCCCCTGATTCTGGCGCAAACTGTTATCCATGAGTCACATAAAATAAGAAAATAACACGGAGCAGTTAAACTAATAAAAACACAAGACAAACTACAACGTTTCGGTAAAAAGCCTTCACCAGGTATACCAAACAAACTAAATAAATTAAACCCATAAATCCAAGCCATAAAACAGACATAGATAAGTAAGAGGAGTAACAGTGAGAGATAATAAGGTAAAAACAATATGTAGCGACGGTATATAAATGGAAATATATATGCGGGCCCTCATACTATGTAAGATTTTGTATAAGTAAAGTAAAGTACTGCCGTCACGCCAAATGGCGTATAGGGAATATGGTGTTAGTGACCATATATTTTACAGACCCTCGGAACATGATTTTTGAAGTAATGTGGTCGGTATTACGCCCGTACTGCTTTACTTTCCCAGAAAAAAATCCGGTGTTCATTAAAGGCTGGGTGAACCTAAAGCCGTCGATTAGGATCGAGCCCTACCCCTTGTCCTTTGTAGTTCAATTCCCTAACCACTAAGCTATCGCGGCTCCCTAATATGTTGTATATTTAATAGTTATGCTTATCTCCATTTATAAGACTAGGACTAAATTTGCTTATGGCAAACGAGTTCATCACTCCACCCCACAATCAGTACTAATCTTGACCTGACATATCTCTACCCACATTATTATTTCGAAACCTTCCTGATAAACTTGAAAGAAAACAGCAAGACACCAGACACTATTTCAATTTGTCAGGAAAACCCACACAAAATAGGAATTTAATATTCTGTCACATTAAAAAACAAAAACGTTTGAAAAGTCAACATTTCAACATCACTAGTCGCACATTTTTTTAGATAATTTGTTTGGCGATAACATTTCTTTTCTCTTTTGGAACGATAATGTAGTTTGTTGTTCTTTGTGTCTAAAATAACAGAAAAGTAACATTTTAAGTGGTTTCTATTTCAATTAGTTTGTTAAATATGGAAGAAAGGATTATTGGCCTTTGAGGGGGTGCTTCTAAAGTAGAGTGTGGGGGTGAACTAACACGGTAATAGATGCTCAAATTCTATGACTGCGAATTCGTTCTTCTAGAGCACACATTTTGGTTCATTTTTTTTTTACACAAACTGAGTCAGTAGAGACTGTAGCCGGGGATTCAGAAGCTGGGCTGTGAGTGAACTTAATGATTAAAACAAAAGACATAAATATACATGCAGGGTGTCCGAAAAATAATGTGACCCTTTCTTTATTTGCTTCCCTAGATGACCAGTGTGTGCAGATACTTGTACGAAACACCGATTGTAACTGAAGCATACAAGTTTATGTGAAATACAGGTGCTGAGTATGTGCCGTAAACATACACACAGATTTGAATAGAGCAGAAAGATCGGAACAATGAAACCTTTGTTGCCGTTACAAGAGACATGGTGAGTTGAGTAATGGAGGAAATGGACTGTTGTCGTTACAAGAGACATGGTGAGTTGAGTAATGGAGGAAATGGACTGTTGTCGTTACAAGAGACATGGTGAGTTGAGTAATGGAGGAAATGGATTATCAGCTACAAATCTGTCGTTTCTCGAAATGCATATTGAATCTTTGTTGGTAAGATACAAACTTTGAGGTATCATATTATCCTAGGAATAAAAGGGATCCTCATATCACATATTACTGAGCTGCGATAGCTCATTGGTTAGTGAACTGGACTACAAAGGACAAGAGGTAGGGTTCGATCCCCAACCGACGGCTTCCGGGTTCACCCAGTCTTAAATGGGTACTGGATTTTTTTCTGCGAATGTAAAGCGGCACGGGCGTAATGCCGACCACATTACCCCAAAAATCATGCGCCGAATGTCTTTAAAATATATGGTCAATAACACCATATTCCCTATACGCCACTTGGCGTGACGGGAGCACTTTAATTATGTATATATAACAGCTCTGTGGCCATGTCAAAACATGCGAACCGCTTCAGAAAAACGGGCTGAAAAGAACCGTAATGGGAGACATCAGGTGAGAGCAAGAAAAAGGTGAATTCTAGATATCAAAGAGACCTTGAACATGACAACAGATATCGGGGAGCAAACTAGAGAAAGACATTCTTTCAGAAGTGTTGTGGTGAATGTAAAGTTCTGCAAAGGACATGTGACCTGATATGAATGCTATATCATGTCTTCTTGTTTTATCTCAATGTGGCGCTTTAGATCTAACCTTCCAAATTTGCATTATTTTTGTTTTGAGGTTGCCTGAGCCTAATACATTTCACTTGCTCCAAAGATTGCTTTTTTGGGAGTTATTTTAGTTTGTGACACAATAAGTGACAATTTAGTTCAAGTAAATATGTAATGTATGAATGTAATATGAGTAGTTAATGTTCATATGAAAATAAAGATGATACAATCTGAGAGTTTCGAAGGATGCAGAATTCAATTTTTAGCCACAAAGTGTTTGCATTATTTTTTTCGTTCGCCAGCTTTTACCTCTGATTTTTGAATGTTAATCCATTTTTCCCTGGCAGCCGTGTGCACAGGGGTTCCTCTCCGCACAGGCAGATAACTTCGGAGGCACTCATATATTTTTCCGTTCATGAGTAATTGACGTTTTAAGTCGGGGTCTCGCTGCTGAGACCAGGGGTGGTTGCTGCAGATAAATAAAAATCCCGGTGCAACCGGGATTTGAACCCACAACCTCTCTGTCGCGAGGCCGGCGTCTTGCCTCGAGACCAACCAGTACTCCAGTTTACATTTTAAGATTCAGCTTCTTGTAAGCTCTTTGAAAGTATAAAAGAAGAAAGATGCATATTTTATGTTTCTGTGAAGACACAAACGAACGAATCAACTAAAGTATATGTGATAATCAACTTGGAAAGATCAAAATAAGAGCAAATAGTGCAATAGATTATGAATAGAGAATATAGATGTCTTGAACAAACAAATGCTGTGAAAACTTGATGCCAACATAGCAGGGCAGATACTATCATTGAATACACAGAACATTGGCCTATGCTACAAAAAAGTAGAGAAAACGTCCAAGAATAGGAATGAAAGGTGAATTTTCTGTGCCAACTCGAACAGAGGACGCTGACTGCCATTAGTTGCCTTGTACCTGTGCTAGATCTTTTCTATTTAGAGTGGATTTCTTTGATGTTTTTTACAGACCATTTTTATGGTTAACAAATACACAGCATTCCTGGTTACATGTCTATCCTGTGTGCTGTAATTTAGAATCTCACAAACATTAACCTGTTGGAGACGATACTCGGCTGTCGTGAAACTAGTTCCAGTATCTCGTTTTTTTTAAGTCGTAAAGTTTCCCCCAGACATCATCAGACACATTACGATGTAACGATCCACAAAACACTTCAGAGTTCACAAACTCCAGGATTAGACAGAAAACATAGGGGTTTTGCAGGTCAGGAAACACGATCAAACTTTCCTTAAAGCAAACATTTGCCTTCAGTGACTGTATCCTTTCTGGATATTCAATATTTATGATTTTATATGGAAGTTGAGTTTGTATGACTGTCTATCATGAATTGTTTTATTTGCTACATTATATTCACCATCATCATTATCATCATGATTATCATCATCATCGTCGTTAAGAACTGTGTTTAAGTTCGACATCATGGGCCATATTTTCCAATAACGTTGGGCCTAAAGCTTTGATCAATTCTGTAGTTGACCAGACTATTTTCATAAATGTCGCGTGTACATATGAAAACGAGTACATATTTACATATGTAAACGGGTTTATAAAACGTAAACGCATTCTCTCAATCTCTTTCTGTCTTCTTTCTACATATTTCCCCTGTTGTAATTTATTATTAATATTCGACCTGGTCCATATTCAATCATCATACCAGTTGACGCAGACAATCATGTCCTTCCATAATTTTGTGTCCGCAGGGCATCGTATCAGTTCTGTTGTTGACTGTTTTCCATGCCATGACACCAAGCTATCCAGTAGTTTCTCTCTTTGTGGTCCGCTATCTCTCTTTCCCTGTATTTTGCCAGTTGTAACCAAGTATTACAACTTTCCTCTTCTCATGATGTGCTCGAAAAATGACGATTATTTCTATCTGATGTTTTTAGGAGCTCCCTTTTTGTGTCTGCCACTTTGAGAATTTCCTTGTTGGTCTTTTTAGTTGCCCAGGTAATTCGCAACATTCTTTTGAGAAATACCTTCATATAATCGTCTTCTTATTTCTTTATCTACTGTCCCTGTTCAATACAGGGCCAATGAAATCTGTTCCTGCCAGGGGGTGACAATAACTTGAGAGTAACTCAACATTTTATTGCAATAATTTGAGAGTAACTCAACATTTTATTGCAATAACTTGAGAGTAACTCAACATTTTATTGCAATAACTTGAGAGTAACTCAACATTTTGCAATAACTTGAGAGTAACTCAACATTTTATTGCAATAACGTGAGAGTAACTCAACATTTTATTGCAATAACTTGAGAGTAACTCAACATTTTATTGCAATAACTTGAGAGTAACTCAACATTTCGTTGCAATAACTTGAGGGTAACTCAACACTTTATTGCAATAACTTGAGAGTAGCTCAATATTTTTTTTGCAATAACTTGAGAGTAACTCAAAATTTTATTGCAATAACTTGAGAGTAACTCAACATTTTATTGCAATAACTTGAGAGTAGCTAAATATTCTTTTTTTTTCAATAACTTGAGAGTAGCTCAACATTTTATTGCAATAACTTGAGAGTAACTCAACATTTCATTGCAATAACTTGAGGGTAGCTCAATATTCTTTTTGCAATAACTTGAGAGTAACTCAACATTTTATTGCAACAACTTGAGAGTAGCTCAATATTCTTTTTGCAATAACTTGAGAGTAACTCAACATTTTATTGCAATAACTTGAGAGTAACTCAACATTTCATTGCAATAACTTGAGGGTAACTCAACACTTTATTGTTACAACTTTAGAACCACATTCACACATATTTAAAGCAGGCGCCACGTTGGAGGCAGCTGACTAATAGGCATCTAAATGGAGGTCACGCAATTATCTAAAATTGTGAAGAAAAACAAAATTAACAACGTGGCCACCTATATACAGTTTTCAGCCGGGTTCGTCGAAAGTAGAGACAAATAATACTAATAAATGAATATTATTATAGAGGGAAACTTCCGAAGCGATAATCAGTGAATCAATTCAGGGGAAGAGGCTAACACTAGTTAGCTGAGTGGCAGTGTTCCCTAGCGTTCGGCTTTTCGTGGCAAGGCGCTGTGCCACTGTGTACGGGTTCGATCCTGCCTTGGTCCATATTTTTTTCTGTTGTTGATTATTTGTCATTTTTTCCGAGTGCTGTAAACATACCTCTTCCCCTGAATTGATTCATTCATAGAAAGTACTAATTGAGCAGATGGTTTCTCAGTCTACAGTTGTAACAAACACATTAAAAAGCTCTGTCTGACACTACCAATGTTAGATGCAGATATAGCCCCGTTAAGGGCTGTAACTTAAACGCTGGAAATCATTGCGCAAAAATATTTTCCAATACAAGATCGAAAAAAGCGCTTCTTTGTATTATATAGCTTTGGTAGTTCTATTTTATTTTATTCTAGTTAATGTATCAGTGACACAGCCGTCATGAGTTTCCCATATCCGTTCATCTCATGTCACTGCATCCCACGAAATTGCATTGACGCAAATGTCTAATTCCGTTGACAAGGTCGACCTCCCTGCATGCCCTAATCGACTGCACAGTCAGTATTGGTATATACAATGGGACATTGGCATAAATGAGAAGAAAAATCGTTGCATACAACTAAAATTTGGTTTCACAGAAAAGTGCAGAAAATACTAAGTTACTTATTAATAGCAACTAAAATGAGCAACAAGGGCTTTCTAGTAGAGGCCCAAGCGAAAAGAAATCTTGTTATCGAAATCAAGTGATATTAAACATCGTTTGTTGGCTGTGCGGTGAGGAGGGAACTGCTAGGCTGTATCGCAGGAACTAAAATGAGTGAACAAATTGGGGGTGGGGGGGGGGGAGAGACTACAAACTTAAAACTATAAAAAAAACATGCAGACAATTTAAAAAGATAGGTTCAGTAAGAAGCGAACAAGGAACCTGATAAACAAGTGTAGAAACATAAAGATGTGGAGAGACATGATCACCTACGCCAACAAATAAGCTGAATAACAAACTTATCACTTAGAAGCCTTCCTTTAATCCAGCATCTACGACTGTAATTCAGAAATTAGAGAGGAGGAGAGATTAAGAAACATAAGATGGGAGTCCTTATAGCCAACAAACAAATGACCAAAGCCACAAGTCTGTGGACATTAAGGCAAACTGTGTTAGATGCACGTTATTGATGTATGTGAATAGAAATTAGTTTGAAGTACGTAGACAACATCTAATGTTTCTAGAAAATATTGAATTAAGAATGTAGTAATATGTATGGAGCTTTTGTATTGAATTAAGAATGTAGTAATATGTATGGAGCTTTTATATTGAATTAAGAATGTAGTAATATGTATGGAGCTTTTATATTGAATTAAGAATGTAGGAATATGTATGGGGCTTTTGTATTGAATTAAGAATGTAGTAATATGTATGGAGCTTTTGTATTGAATTAAGAATGTAGTAATATGTATGGAGCTTTTATATTGAATTAAGAATGTAGTAATATGTACGGAGCTTTTGTATTGAATTAAGAATGTAGTAATGTGTATGGAGCTTTTGTATTGAATTAAGAATGTAGTAATATGTATGGAGCTTTTGTATTGAATTAAGAATGTAGTAATATGTATGGAGCTTTTGTATTGAATTAAGAATGTAGTAATATGTATGGAGCTTTTGTATTGAATTAAGAATGTAGTAATATGTATGAAGCTTTTATATTGAATTCTGTCCTCTCTCACAGCCTTTGATTTCAGCCAATAATTTCACTGCATTTCTTCAACGGTTTTGCGCGCAATTATGCAATCAGTGAGTGCCTTTTATTACACACACAGAAATGAGGGGTAATTATAGTTGTCTTGGTCCTTTATATCCAAAAGAAGTTTCCTTCTTCCTTCCTTCCTTCCTTCCTTTCTTTTTTAACCGTAAACTGTGTTATTATTACTACTATTTGCGTTCACGTACAACCGTAAAGGGCATACCACCTCCCTGCCACATCTTTACCACATCCCCACCCCAACAACACCCTTATAACATTTCAGAGACAGTCACCACAACAGTCCCAGATAACCAAATGTCCGTTTCTATTTTCCTGCACTTTCTCATTCGCCCCATCTTCCACACTTCTTTTCTACAACGTCCAATCGACCAATGAAAAAGCTCTTCACCACTCGCGCATTTCTATGCCCATATATGGAGTCAACATCGTGCCTAGTTCTGCACGCGACGTTACAAAATCACCACGGACACGCAACAGTTCTGGGTGTGGCATTCTCTTACATCGTTCTAGAACAAACATTGCTCTTCTCTCTCTCTCTCTTTATTTCCTCTTGTGGTCTAGCAATGAGAATATGCACAGCACCAAAGGTATGCAAATTTTGAGAGCAGAAAGCACAAGAAACGAGCAATTATAATAATGCAGAATATGCAGTTCAAGTTCAAGGTTGTTTATTTTGTAGAAATGATCAAGGGATTCCCTGGGACAGAAATAACCATTATGACACAACAATTATTTTTCTGGTTCGTGTCTGTATTCACCTTCCTTCGTGGATATTCTAAAGTATCCGATCACATAATTCCTGTCGTGAATGCGTCAATTTGGACTACGCTACGTCAGAATAAAGAACAGAGCAAAACAAACAACAAAAACTTTACATTAACATCGGTAACGTCATTTGTTGTTAAATAAAATGTAATGAATTTTATTACATTATTGGGTTATTGGGTTATTTACGGGTCATCATCATTGCACTCCGAACATATCCATAGGTGCTCAGATCCCTTCCTCAGCAATTCCCTCAGTGTCCAGCGACTGACGACTCCAGTTCTATGTTGGTTGACAAGTCCTCTCACACGCCCACCAAGTCTCTCATTTCTGGCTGTGCCCACCCTAATTCCCATCTCTTTCATCAACTCTTTATTACATTAATGAAGCATTAGACATTAATTTTATTGCAATAATTTATCCATATTTTTATGTGAAAATAACTGTATAAGCTCGTCTGTGCAACGTTCAACTCAGATTATCAATTATAAATATAGATCATCTCTCTTTCTTTTATCTTGTTGTTCTTTTGCTGGTAGGCGTCGCAGACTTAAGTCATTGATGTGTTTTCTATCAAGGTCACTTTCTGTGGCTTGGTACATTGTGATTACAATTATAGATATTAGTGCAGGTTGAGAGAATATTGTCGATGCGGATAAACTAAAGTAACATATTTTGTTTTGCGGGACTTTGTGGTTGAGAGATAAGATATTAGCTTCTGGACTTGGTAGTTTGGAGATAAGATGTTGGCCTCTGGACTGGGTGGTTGTGAGATAAGATATTAGCTTCTGGACTGGGTGGTTGTGAGATAAGATATTAGCTTCTGAACTGGGTGGTTGTGAGATAAGATATTAGCTTCTGGACTGGGTGGTTGTGAGATAAGATATTAGCTTCTGAACTGGGTGGTTGTGAGATAAGATATTAGCTTCTGGACTGGGTGGTTGTGAGATAAGATATTAGCTTCTGAACTGGGTGGTTGTAAGATAAGATATTAGCTTCTGAACTGGGTGGTTGTGAGATAAGATATTAGCTTCTGAACTGGGTGGTTGTGAGATAAGATATTAGCTTCCGAACTGGGTGGTTGTGAGATAAGATATTAGCTTCTGGACTGGGTGGTTGTGAGATAAGATATTAGCTTCTGGACTGGGTGGTTGTGAGATCAGATATTAGCTTCTGGACTGGGTGGTTGTGAGATAAGATATTAGCTTCTGGACTGGGTGGTTGTGAGATAAGATATTAGCTTCTGGACTGGGTGTTTGTGAGATAAGATATTAGCTTCTGAACTGGGTGGTTGTGAGATAAGATATTAGCTTCTGGACTGGGTGGTTGTGAGATAAGATATAAGCTTCTGGACTGGGTGGTTGTGAGATAAGATATTAGCTTCTGGACTGGGTGTTTGTGAGATAAGATATTAGCTTCTGGACTGGGTGGTTGTGAGATAAGATATTAGCTTCTGGACTAGGTGGTTGTGAGATAAGATATTAGCTTCTGGACTGGGTGGTTGTGAGATAAGATATTAGCTTCTGGACTGGGTGGTTGTGAGATAAGATATTAGCTTCTGAACTGGGTGGTTGTGAGATAAGATATTAGCTTCTGGACTGGGCGGTTGTGAGATAAGATATTAGCTTCTGAACTGGGTGGTTGTGAGATAAGATATTAGCTTCTGAACTGGGTGGTTGTGAGATAAGATATTAGCTTCTGAACTGGGTGGTTGTGAGATAAATTTTAGCTTCTGAACTGGGTGGTTGTGAGATAAGATATTAGCTTCTGGACTGGGTGGTTGTGAGATAAGATATTAGCTTCTGAACTGGGTGGTTGTGAGATAAGATATTAGCTTCTGAACTGGGTGGTGGTGAGATAAGATATTAGCTTCTGAACTGGGTGGTTGTGAGATAAGATATTAGCTTCTGAACTGGGTGGTTGTGAGATAAGATATTAGCTTCCGAACTGGGTGGTTGTGAGATAAGATATTAGCTTCTGGACTTGGTGGTTGTGAGATAAGATATTAGCTTCTGGACTGGGTGGTTGTGAGATAAGATATTAGCTTCTGGACTGGGTGGTTGTGAGATAAGATATTAGCTTCTGGACTGGGTGGTTGTGAGATAAGATATTAGCTTCTGAACTGGGTGGTTGTAAGATAAGATATTAGCTTCTGGACTGGGTGGTTGATAGATAATATATTAGCTTCTGGACTGGGTGGTTGAGAGATTAGATGTTAGCTTCTGGACTGGGTGGTTCAGAGATGTTGTTGTTGTTGCGTTCGCCAGCTTTCAACTCTGACGAAGTTCCTAGAGACTATAGGAACTGAATTTTGCGTGTTAATCTATTTTTTTCCTTGCCAGCCGTGTGCACAGGGGTCCTCATGTTGCTCCTTTTTTGACTTTTATGAATGAACTCAAAATGTATTAGTTCGGCCACGAGTCTCGATCGTCAAAACCATTATGCCAAGAACTTTGGAAAGAACATGATCGAGAGGTAAGCAGATTGCATCAAATAATGGACAGTTTTCGACTTTGCAGAGTGTCAAAGAATGGCTGACAGAGGGGAATTGGCTCACGAAGATGGTTGGAGATGTCTGTCTTTGGTGCTCAACAATCCTCAGGTTAACGAAGTCTATCATTGGTTCCCTAACAATCCTCAGGTTAACGAAGTCTGTCATTGGTGCTCAACAATCCTCAGGTTAACGAAGTCTATCATTGGTGCTCAACAATCCTCAGGTTAACGAAGTCTGTCATTGGTGCTCAACAATCCTCAGGTTAACGAAGTCTGTCATTGGTGCTCAACAATCCTCAGGTTAACGAAGTCTGTCATTGGTGCTCAACAATCCTCAGGTTAACGAAGTCTGTCATTGGTGCTCAACAATCCTCAGGTTAACGAAGTCTATCATTGGTGCTCAACAATCCTCAGGTTAACGAAGTCTGTCATTGGTGCTCAACAATCCTCAGGTTAACGAAGTCTGTCATTGGTGCTCAACAATCCTCAGGTTAACGAAATCTATCATTGGTGCCCTAACAATCCTCAGGTTAACGAAGTCTATCATTGGTGCCCTAACAATCCTCAGGTTAACGAAGTCTATCATTGGTGCCCTAACAATCCTCAGGTTAACGAAGTCTATCATTGGTGCCCTAACAATCCTCAGGTTAATGAAGTCTATCATTGGTGCCCTAACAATCCTCAGGTTAACGAAGTCTATCATTGGTGCCCTAACAATCCTCACGTTAATGAAGTCTATCATTGGTGCCCTAACAATCCTCAGGTTAACGAAGTCTATCATTGGTGCCCTAACAATCCTCAGGTTAATGAAGTCTATCATTGGTGCCCTAACAATCCTTAGGTTAACGAAGTCTATCATTGGTGCCCTAACAATCCTCAGGTTAATGAAGTCTATCATTGGTGCCCTAACAATCCTCAGGTTAACGAAGTCTATCATTGGTGCCCTAACAATCCTCAGGTTAACGAAGTCTATCATTGGTGCTCAACAATCCTCAGGTTAACGAAGTCTATCATTGGTGCCCTAACAATCCTCAGGTTAACGAAGTCTGTCATTGGTGCTCAACAATCCTCAGGTTAACGAAGTCTGTCATTGGTGCCCTAACAATCCTCAGGTTAACGAAGTCTATCATTGGTGCCCTAACAATCCTCAGGTTAATGAAGTCTGTCATTGGTGCTCAACAATCCTCAGGTTAACGAAGTCTGTCATTGGTGCTCAACAATCCTCAGGTTAACGAAGTCTGTCATTGGTGCTCAACAATCCTCAGGTTAACGAAGTCTGTCATTGGTGCTCAACAATCCTCAGGTTAACGAAGTCTGTCATTGGTGCTCAACAATCCTCAGGTTAACGAAGTCTGTCATTGGTGCTCAACAATCCTCAGGTTAATGAAGTCTGTCATTGGTGCTCAACAATCCTCAGGTTAACGAAGTCTGTCATTGGTGCTCAACAATCCTCAGGTTAACGAAGTCTGTCAGTGTTGACCCAATAACGCCGAAGTTGACGAAGTATGTCAGTGGTACTCAAACAGCCCTCAGGTTTATGAAGTCTGTCAGTCAAAGCGCCAACATCCGCCAGTTTCTGAAGTCTGTCAGTGGTGCACCAACGACCCCAGATTTACGAGGTCTGTCAGTGGTGCACCAACAGGCCTCAAGTTTACGATGTCTGTCAGTCAAAAGTTGGAACAACATGAGTACTTATTAAGCTATACAAATCACTAGTCTTTTAATTGTCTATCAATGTTGTATTAATCTTTTCACAGTTACATCTAGGAGGAGCATAAACTACCGCGAACTGCGGTCGCAATCGCAGGGTCGGCGAACTACAGCTGACCAAGACCTAACATTTCTTCCTCCTTGCGGTCTCCTGTGGGAACAGTCGGCATCAAAACATGCTGGGTAACAGAAGCTATGATCGCCGTATTCCCTGCAGCGTTTGCTGTTGCTGATATAGAAGACCTAGTAATTCCGTACCTCTAGGCCAGACTAGTAGTTTATCAGCATAGCCTCGATTAGCCGAACTCCAACTTCTCCAGTAAGAGAAATGTCAAGAAAGCCATTACGACCCGCCACATCAAAGAGTAAAAAGGCACCCTGACCGCATCAACTCGTGGCATTAAATCAATAACAACAAAAACAATAGCATTTATATCTACTATGTCAGAGGTTGGAATTCCTATAGAAATCCGAAATCTGATTTTCCTTGTTTGAAAACAATATTTGTTCCCACCATTTTCACGGTTCATCACGTATACAGCTAATGTGTGTTTACAAATAGGTAACAAAAAACACTAAAATATCATTCAGTTTTTTTTATTTTTAATGTTGAGATGTGCCAGATTTCAATGAGGCTGGAGAATAAAGTTGCTGCATACCCAATGCAGTCGACACGTAATGTTCTGGTCAGAGTTCTTATTTCAAACCGAGAAGAAAAAGATAAATGCTTGATCATATGCGTTTCACATTTTTTGGGGGGGAGAACGAAATTCGTTCACCGGCTCTCCTTGCCAAGAGGAGGAAATTGATGAAACAGACGCAGAACCACAGTAAGATGAGCTGTTAATGTCAAGGAAACTCTACAATTGCTTGAAATGAAAACAGTTGACACCGCTAGAAAAGTGAGCGCTGACAGGTTGTATCTTCCTCAGAAACCACATGTTCAAAAAACTCAAAATAGGAACTACCAACCTATGCCACTGTACCATGGATAACATGACAACCAACAAAACACGTTCTACGGGATTGCCCCCCAGTACACAGCCTGAGGAGGACAATGTGGACCACACCCGCCTCCCGGGAAGAGAAACTCTACGGGGTAACCGAATCACTGAAACAGACAACTGCCTTCATACGAGAGTCTGGAGCTCTAGTCTGAATGAGCCATGATTGCAGAAGAAAAAGAAGAAATATCTTTCTCGACACAGATGAAGTATAAGACGAAGTACAGAATAAGCAAAAGATGAAGACTAGTAGGAAATGTAATCCAGCTGCATGTTGTTATCTGTACATGAGCATTTCTAAAAGTGGAACAATCTGTTTATAAAGGTATGAATCATGTCTACGAAACCAGGTCCTATTTTCTTAGACGATCTGTTTCATGTTAACCTCCTTTTTCTTGATTTTTCCTAAGAACAAATGGAAGTCGGTGGGTTGTCACCAAATGGTACCGGGAAAACCCGTAAACACGTGCTTATGTTTTTGAGACCACCATTTTTTGTATTTGCTTTTTTGTCATTTTGCGCATCGAGAAATGAAGATCTGAGCAGGTGAGAGATGTGCAACACAAACCAACATGTTTTATGTTTCCTGTATGAGCACCACGTCACGTGTGGTTACTAAAGTATAACAATGCTAAATGTCAAAAGGGAATGAGGTACTAATGCGCCACAAATTGCGAAGATGGAGTTTTTGGCGGGGGAAAATGGATTTCCTCTCATTATCATTTTAGTGGCTGGGAATCCAGGAAGCCAAGGCAAGGCGAGGAAAGCGCAGACCAAGACTAAAGTGGACAGATAACATCAAAAGGTGGACAGGTCTACCTCTGACGACGTGCACCACCAAGACAAGAGACAGAGTAAAATAGCGCTCCACGGTAGCCAGCCTTCGATGTGGAGACGGCATCCAATGAATGAACGAGAAATACTTAATAGAATTATAGGCGACTCATTAAGCTGGGTTTGAACCCACACCCACTATATCCCCTAACTAAGATGCTTACGTTACCATAGTTTTATCTGTCATTATGGTTAATACAAGAGACACTTTCCAAACGCTCATTACGTATGTAGGGGATATGGTGGTAGTGTCATTCTTTCCAGTGATCATTTTGACATATTTTGGGTGATATTGAGTTATAGAGTTATCTGTGGGTTATCATCATTGCACTCCGAACATGTCCATAGTTGCTCAGATCCCCTCCTCAACAAGTCCTGCAGTGTCCAGCGACTGACGACACGAGTTCTGTGTTGGTTGATAAGTCTTCATTTACGCCCTCTAAATTTCTCGTTTCTCGCAGTGCCTATCTTAAGTCCTATCTCTTTCATACGAAGGAGTGACGTGGCCTGATGTTGTTAAGTCCAGTGCCCATCTGAAGTCTGCATCTCGAAGAGCATTGATGGGTGATAAGATCAATATCACATCAGTCCGTCCTAATTTCTAAAAAAAATTAATACAAATAAAAAATTGGTACCTATTTATGGCTGGGTGAACCTAGAAGCTGCCGGTCGGAATCGAATCCCACCTCTTGACCTTGTTAGCCCAGTTCACTAACCATTGAACTGCCGCGCTTCCTGTTATTTTGCAAACCTTCTATATTTGCCGACTCGCATTTAACAAACCTTTCGTCACTCTAGCCATTGAGGAACGGATATGTCTTATTGAAAGCTAGTCCAATACCGAATAAAGGTTTAAAATGGTCAGTGAAACAAGACGGTTTATGCAATAACAGAGCTTTGCAATATGAGACAACCCGATCATCAGAAAATAATCGTGTCCGGGAAATGTTTCGGTCTTAAGCGTCTTAACACTTTAATGGGGGCATGATCACTTGAGTCATGTTGTCCGGTGTCACCTTTCTGATGCACTCTAAACTTAAAGTCATGAAACAGAGGCACTTTCCAAACCGAAGAAGAATGTGTGAACAAGAATGTGTAGGAAACAGAACCCAAAAGGTCAAAGTTAAAGATCAAGGACTTTATCAGACGCAATCATCATCATCATCATCACCATCATCATCATCATCATCATCATCATCAAGTACCACGGATCTTAAAATAATCTCATTATACATATTAAAACAAATCTAGTGACAGCACACAACCTTGTCTAACACCCTGTTTTATTTGTTGAAACATTCCCAATTTATTTCCAGCTCTTATGGTCACTGTTTGTTGCCAGTACATGTTCTTGATTATTCTTAGATCTTTGCAGTCCGCGTTTATTTTGATTGTTTCTTGCTGGTTTACTTTGTCAAATGCTTTAGTGTAATCTATGAAACATAGGTATAGAACCGTTTTCACCACTGTGGTGTTTTCTATTAAAGATCTTATGATGATGTATATGGCATTGTTCGTACCTTTATCTCCAACAAAACTACGCCTTTCATCACTAATTTCTGGACTGAGTTGGTTTCGCACTCTTTGCATGATGATTCTTAGTAATATCTTAGTACATGTGACTCATAAGGCTTATTGTGCGATGATCATCGCGTTCAATCGCATCAGATTTTTGTGGTTTCAATATTGATTTGAGCAGGTCGTCTGGTATATATCCGCTGTTGTAGATAGCATTCAATATTTTTATTATCAGGTGCAATAAATTTTTTTTACAATAATTAAGTGCAAACTTATTCGTTAACATTGGGACATGAATGGCCGATCAGATCTCTGGCAGGTCAGGCACTGAGTGTGGACTTATTCTGTACAAAGAGGACATCACCAAGTTTGTTCTTTATTCCTTAAGAGAATAGAACAAGAATGGGTGTGATAATGATATATACATTGTGAGACCGGGGAGTCTAAATGTGGGAAAGAGGTCTGGTCGATCCTTAGAGCTTAGTGGTTAAGGTAGATGTAACTATAATCAACACCTTACAGGAACATTCAGTCTGCACACGGTTCGATATATCCTGGCACCGGTTGTAGAGTGGATATGGTCTGCAACGAAAGTGATTCCATGAATAGCAGAGAATAGAACAGGGACAACAAGTTAGTGAGCGATCAATAACAGCAAGTAAACATTTTTTTCACGTAGAATCTTGACAAAATGAAGGTAAATTTATATTGGGCAGCTTGACCAACAGGGAAACGGAACATAATTTAACGTTTCGGCCATAGGCCTTCATCAGAAAGAGCACAACAAAAAAAAAAAAACAAATAATAGGATATGCTCCTTGTTCAACGTGAAAAATAACAGGCAAAAGGTCAGGAAGTGGCAGAAGTTGCAAGGACCTAAAACCACCCTGGGCACCTGACATTCACATAGGGCAGGTTGGACATCAGTGGCGAAATGGGACAGAAGTACTATATAGCGGAAGAACTATATACACATGAGAGAGATAAGATAATAACTACGAGTAAAAGATAAAAGCAAGGGTATATGTTAGGGATGGGGGGGGGTATTTATATTTGTGCCTTGGCACAAGGAAATGAATCCTGGACACCTAGAATTTAGAGAAGAAAATCATTAGAAGTCTAAAATAAATGTTAACTGAAGAAATTGTTGTATTGTCCCATGGGAAGATAGAAATAGAAAGAAAGTAATGAGAACATTCTTGATAAGGCCAAACGCAAAAAGGAAACTCATTCTAACATCAGGAGAAACCAGTCTTTACCTTTTTCTCTGGCTGCCATATAATGAGAAGGAAACAGCTGGTATTGTAACAAGTAGAATTCTACACAATGTTTATAAGTCACTGTGCATTGACTTGAACAATATTTGTGAAATACCACCAATTGATGAAGTTGACGTCATGATATTCTGTGTCCACAATCCCGTCTGCAGAATAACACAACAAGCTGTTGTTATATTCACAGCTTCATTGCTGAAAGGAAATGGTGTCTTCTTTCTTCTTCTTCTATTCTTCCTCTGTTGCCGTTGGCGTCAAGGGGAGAAACAATCTGCGATTCTTTGCTCTTCTGTTGGCCTCTTCTGATGTTATTCCTCCTAGTGACTCTAGTATTCCCTTTATCCATCTCTTTCTCGGTCTTCCTCTTAATCTGGCGTTTTCGTAGCGTTTGTTTATGGCTCTTTGATTCATTGTTAGTTCTTTCTGTCTTGTTATGTGGCCGAACCAATTTATCTGTTGTTTCTTTATGTATTCGATGGCTGGTTCA
Organism: Megaustenia siamemsis; assembly: GCA_032433765.1. Classification (NCBI taxonomy): domain Eukaryota; kingdom Metazoa; phylum Mollusca; class Gastropoda; order Stylommatophora; family Ariophantidae; genus Megaustenia; species Megaustenia siamemsis. The sequence goes on from JAVIAB010000088.1 coordinate 14,738,337, forward strand.
ATTTCGAGTTTCTTCCTCAGGTCAGTGTTTCTTACTCTGTCCCTTAAGTTGTTTCCTGTCATTCTTCTGACACATTTCATTTCGGTGGTCGTTATCTTTCTTATTGTTCTAGAGTCCAGCCTCCAATTCTGGCACTGATAGCACAGCGTTGGTAGAAAAATTGATTTGTATATTGCCCTTTTGCTTCCGTAGTTATTGCTTTGTTTTTCAATAGTGTTGATACTTGGCCTATAACTTGGCATGCTTTGTTACACCTTATATCTATCTCGGTCTCTTGGTTATTGTTTTGTGTTAGCGTGCTACCCAGATATTTAAAATTGTCTACTTGTTTCAAAGTTGTATTATCTATTATGATGTTTAGTTTTTCTTTCTTTCTCGCTATTGCCATTACTTCGGTTTTGCTTATGTTGATCTTCATGTTGTATTGTTTACAAGTGTTGTTTAGCCTGTTGATATGTTCTTGTAGGTCCTCAGTTGTTTCATGTATCAGAACTTGGTCGTCTGCAAATAGTATTTCATTTATTTCTTCCTCTTTTCTGTAGTTTTCTGGTACGTATATTTCCTTTTCTTCTGTGTTATCGTTTGTTGTCATCCGTGTTTGTATATTTCCTTTGATTGAGCATGCTAATTTGCATATATTGTCCATATTTGTGATGAAAAGTAAGGGGGAAAGCACGCAGCCTTGTCTTACTCCGGAGTTAATGGTGAAATGTTTTGAGTAAACTTCTGAAGATCTTACTGTAGTGCGACTACTTTCATAGAGGCTCTTGCATATCTCTACTAGGTGGTGACTCACTCCGTACAAGGGCAATACGGACCATAGTTGTTCCCTGTCCACCCTATCGAACGCCTTGTCTTGGTCAATAAAAGCTGTATATAGTGTTTTATTATGCTCTATTGCTTTCTCCGCTAGTTGTTTTATGATAAATAGGGCATCTGTGCAACCTCTGTTCTTCCTGAAGCCCGTCTGAGCATCGCTTAGTTGTGGTTCTATAATTAGTCTCAATCTTTTTTCAACTATCTTGGCATATAACTTCCCTGTGTCGCTTAATAGCGATATTCCTCTATATTGGTTGCAGTGGAAATGGTATCAAACATTGAAAACAGGGTATTTTTGGTTAAACATGTCTTCAGTAATGGTGGCAAATATAGTGAAGAAGTAATTCGACAATTTGTGTTGTCATTTCCAGACTCACAAGTCCTAACTCCGCTTGACTATTATCTGTGGTGTGAGTTGAAAGGAAAAGTTGATCTAAATAATCCACAAACAGTTAATGACCTGAAGGCAGAAATCGTCACCCAGATCCAACAAATACCACCGGTCATTATCAAGAAGGTTTTCGAAAATATGAAGAGACGAGTCAACAAATGTCTTGAGCCCATGGTGGACGTTTTGAAATCATGCCATACTGTAGACAACTTCATCGTGTGAACAGCCACTTTACCCAATACAAGCCAGCCAAGAGCAGTAGTGTCTAGATGAATAATAAACATACACGTTACAATTTCCCGTATTTTTACAAAAATATTCACTGCACAAGACTTTATGAACACCCGGTATATTGAAAGAGAGTTTTTTTTAAAAAAAAAGAATGAAGCAAAAAGATACAAGAAATTTTCAGATAATAATTTGGTAGGAAATTAACAGCAGAACCGATACTGATAAACAAATGTATGTAAACACAACTGTTTGATGCCTTCTCCAAATGGTACTTTATTTCAAATCCTAGAATGTTAGCAACATTTATGAACGATGACGTCATGAGACTAAAATACTCCAATCGTTCTTAAAATGTATATGGAAATGTTTTCATTTTGTGGCGCTACATAAACACAAAGGACAAGAGATCCCAACCGACGGCTTCCAGGTTCACCCAGCCTTAAATGGGTACCGGATTTTTTCTGGGAAAGTAAAGCGGCACGGACGTAATACCGACCACATTACCCACAAATCATGTGCTGAAGGTATGTAAAATTTATGGTCACTAACATCATATTCCCTATGCGCCACTTGGTGTGACGGGGGCTCTTTACTTTTTTTTTTTTTAACATACACACAAAACGTCACGTATCAAGTTAAATAAAATATTTTTTGTGTAAATTATATATATATATATATATATATATATATATATATATATATATATATATATAAAGACAATCAATGACCATCAGTGAAGCAGAGACAAACAGAGAAGCAAAAAGCGATGAAACAGAATATCATCATTAGCAGAATAGGAGAATAGTATAATAGCGGATGTAGTTAGTCCACACCTAGCCTGCTGTATAAATTATAGTTAGCCGAGTTGACAGTGTTCCCTAGCGTTTTGCTCTTTGTGGCAAGGCGCTGTGCCAATGAGTACGAGTTAGATCCTACTGAGAACCATATATTGTTCTCTGTTTTTTTTTCTGTTGATTATTTGTCATTTTTTCCGAGTGCTGTAAACATACCTCTTCCTCTGAATTGATATGCTGATTATTGTCTCGGAAGTTTCCCTCTATAATAATATTCATTTATTATTTGTTTCCTGCTGTATAGATACTTCATATGAAATCTGTGATTTGTTTAATAATTCCAGAGTCGTGCGAATGGTATCGATTGTGATTGTGAGATCTTCTTCCAGCCCTACATCCTTACACAAATTTGACAAAGATCCCCGTATCCTCATTCTTACAGCCTCAGTATAAAAAAAGTGGAGGCGGGCTTTGTACGCATGCAATGGGTAGAGTCGTTGCAGAAATCCAAAATACGTAAGGTCACCTTTGTCTATGTCCCTGGACATGCGGGAGTACGGGGAAAAGAGAGAGCGGACAGGTTGGCTAGCTGCGCTGTCGTTGAGGACGGGCAACCGATGGATCGGGCGGACATCATCAATGCCCTTCGAGATGTTGGAAGAGCACAGGACTTCGACAAACACAGATCATCGTCACTTCTTCGGATGAAAGAGATGGGAGTTAAGATGGGCACGGCCAGAAATGAGAAACTTGGTGGCCGTGTAAGAAGACTTATCAACCAACATAGAACTGGAGCCGTCAGTCGCTGGACACTGAGGGAATTGCTGAGGAGGGGATCTGAGCACCTATGGACATGTTCGGAGTGCAATGATGATGACCCGCAAATAACTCAATAACTCAATTCCAGAGTATTTGAGTGGCTACAGGACTATACAAATAAGACATACATACATATTTTTTCCTGTTACCTCAGTCGTTTGTTGCTTATCAAGAATGTGTTAAAGTAAGAACGAGGCGTCTGAACTGAAGTATGAGAAATAAAGTATGAGAGACATAAACGTTAAAATATACAAAGATATCCATTCTTCTTTAGAACAGGAGTCGGCTTATAATGTTTCAAATTAGTTCAGGTATCATCTAACAATATGTTCAACTATCATTTAATAAAAAGGTTCAAGTATCATTTAACAAAAAGGTTCAAGTATAATCTAACAAGAGGTTCAAGTATCATCTAACAAGAGGTTCAAGTATCATCAAACAAGAGGTTTAAGTATCATCTAACAAGAGGTTCAAGTATCATCTAACAAGAGGTTCAAGTATCATCTAACAAGAGGTTCAAGTATCATCTAACAAGAGGTTCAAGTATCATATAACAAGAGTTTCAAGTATCATATAACAAGAGGTTCAAGTATCATATAACAAGAGGTTCAAGTATCATCTAACAATATGTTCAAGTATCATATAACAAGAGGTTCAAATATTATATAACAAGAGGTTCAAGTATCATCTAACAATAGGTTCAAGTATCATCTAACAAGAGGTTCCGGTATAATCTAATAAGAGGTTCAAGTATAATCTAACAGGAGGTTCAAGTATCATCTAACAATAGGTTCAAGTATCATCTAACAAGAGGTTCAGGTATAACCTATCAATAGGTTCAAGTATCATCTAACAAGAGGTTCAAGTATCATCTAACAATAGGTTCAAGTATCATCTAACAAGAGGTTCCGGTATAATCTAATAAGAGGTTCAAGTATAATCTAACAGGAGGTTCAAGTATCATCTAACAATAGGTTCAAGTATCATCTAACAAGAGGTTCAGGTATAACCTAACAATAGGTTCAAGTATCATCTAACAAAAGGATCAAGTATCATCTAACAATAGGTTCAAGTATCATATAAAAAGACTTTCAAGTATCATATAACAAGAGTTTCAAGTATCATATAACAAGAGGTTCAAGTATCATATAACAATAGGTTCAAGTATCATATAACAAGAGATTCAAGTATCATCTAACAAGAGGTTCAGGTATCATATAACAAGAGGTTCAAGTATCATTTAACAAGAGGTTTAAGTATCATCAAACAAGAGGTTTTTAAGTATCATCTAACTAGAGGTACAATTATCATCTAACAAGAGGTTTAAGTATAATCTAACTAGAGGTTCAAGTATCTTCTAACAAGAGGTTCAAGTATCATCTAACAAGAGGTTCAAGTATACTCTAACTTGAGGTTCAAGTATCTTCTAACAAGAGGTTCAAGTATCATCTAATAAGAGTTTCAAGTATCATCTAACTAGAGGTAGAATTATCATCTAACAAGAGGTTCAAGTATCATCTAACAAGAGGTTCTAGTATCATCTAACAAGAGGTTCAAGTATCATCTAACAAGAGGTTCAAGTATCATATAACAAGAGTTTCAAGTATCATATAACAAGAGGTTCAAGTATCATCTAACAAGAGGTTCAAGTATCATATAACAAGAGTTTCAAGTATCATATAACAAGAGGTTCAAGTATCATCTAACAAGCGGTTCAAGTAGCATCTAACAAGAAGTTCAAGCATCATCTAACAAAAGGTTCAAGTATCATCTAACAAGAGGTTCAAGTATCATCTAACTAGATGTACAATTATCATCTAACAATAGGTTCAAGCATCATCTAACTAGATGTACAATTATCATCTAACTAGAGGTAGAATTATCATCTAACAAACTGTGCAAATTTATACAACTACCTCCTCCTTCCCCCGACCCCCCCCCCCCCCCCCCCCCACACCCCCGGTTCAATCTGTAATGCTGAGATGGCACTAGATGATAATGATGATGAACGATATTGTTGTAAATATCTGCCACAAATGTGCACCACTATTGTGGACAAGCTGTGTCGGAAACATCGGACATGACCCCTATCACGTTGTTTCCCTAGAATTAGGGGTCTTCTACTCAATAGCTCAATAACTCAATTCCAGAGTATTTGAGTGGCTACAGGACTGTACAAATAAGACATACATACATATTTTTTCCTGTTACCTCAGTCGTTTGTTGCTTATCAAGAATGTGTTAAAGTAAGAACGAGGCGTCTGAACTGAAGTATGAGAAATAAAGTATGAGAGACATAAACGTTAAAATATACAAAGATATCCATTCTTCTTTAGAACAGGAGTCGGCTTATAATGTTTCAAATTAGTTCAGGTATCATCTAACAATATGTTCAACTATCATTTAATAAAAAGGTTCAAGTATCATTTAACAAAAAGGTTCAAGTATAATCTAACAAGAGGTTCAAGTATCATCTAACAAGAGGTTCAAGTATCATCAAACAAGAGGTTTAAGTATCATCTAACAAGAGGTTCAAGTATCATCTAACTAGAGGTACAATTATCATCTAACAAGAGGTTTAAGTATAATCTAACTAGAGGTTCAAGTATCTTCTAACAAGAGGTTCAAGTATCATCTAACAAGAGGTTCAAGTATAATCTAACTTGAGGTTCAAGTATCTTCTAACAGGAGGTTCAAGTATCATCTAACAAGAGGTTCAAGTATCATCTAACTAGAGGTAGAATTATCATCTAACAAGAGGTTCAAGTATCATCTAACAAGAGGTTCAAGTATCATCTAACAAGAGGTTCAAGTATCATCTAACAAGAGGTTCAAGTATCATATAACAAGAGTTTCAAGTATCATATAACAAGAGGTTCAAGTATCATATAACAAGATGTTCAAGTATCATCTAACAAGAGGTTCAAGTATCATCTAACAAGAGGTTCAAGTATCATATAACAAGAGGTTCAAGTATCATCTAACAAGAGGTTCAAGTATCATATAACAAGAGTTTCAAGTATCATATAACAAGAGGTTCAAGTATCATCTAACAAGCGGTTCAAGTAGCATCTAACAAGAGGTTCAAGTATCATCTAACTAGATTCACAATTATCATCTAACAAGAGGTTCAAGCATCATCTAACTAGATGTACAATTATCATCTAACTAGAGGTAGAATTATCATCTAACAAACTGTGCAAATTTATACAACTACCTCCTCCTTCCCCCGACCCCCCCCCCCACCCCCGGTTCAATCTGTAATGCTGAGATGGCACTAGATGATAATGATGATGAACGATATTGTTGTAAAAATCTGCCACAAATGTGCACCACTATTGTGGACAAGCTGTGTCGGAAACATCGGACATGACCCCTATCACGTTGTTTCTCTTTTCTCTAGAATTAGGGGTCTTCTAATGACAGCTTGAGAACCTTTGAATAAAGTTCATCGTTTACTCAAGGGGACACTACTCTTCCCAACTGTTCCGAACTGAATTAATTTATCGGACTAAACTTGACATTTACTCATTTCTCTACATTTCTGCTACTGGTGTTGTAAATGCTGTTGTAGATTATGTTATTATTAATGTTAACTTATTTCTACTGTTGTACCCACTGCTATGGATTTTTTACTTTTGTTGATGTTTTTTGTACCTGTTTCTAAAGTTGCTGGTGCTAATCTTGTTTCGCTCAAGATTTACAAAGGCCTGCGTGTAAAGAATAAAACCGGAAAACCAACCAACTAGTGTGACGTTTTCAACTACAGGAGCTACACACGGCTGACGTCACTACCCACAACCACTCCTGATCGCAAGGCTAAAAACGTCACGCTCGTTGGATGTTTAATAATATTATCTTCAGTAATTATATATAGTAATAATGAAATTAATATCTTCAGTAATTATATATAGTAATAATAAAATTAATATCTTCAGTAATTATATATAGTAATAATAAGATTAATATCTTCAGTAATTATATATAGTAATAATAAGATTAATATCTTCAGTAATCAAGAAAAGATGATGGTCATATGTTGGACATGTAATGAGGAGAGATAATAACCGAATAACAAAGCAAGCCCTCATATGGGAAATATCAGGTAAGAGGAAATGAGGACGACCCACAGAGAGACACTGAGAAGAACATTGATCAGAGAGACAAGAGCAGCAGGAATCGGCTCCCTTAATGAGATAGAGCTGCTTGCACAAAACAGAGACAAATGGCGAGATTTGATAAAATATCTTTAGAAGGATTGAAAACTGCTAGAATAAAAATTTAGATAAGAGAAAGAGTATCTGGATCTATGCCCTATGGGCCGGCTACGGCTCGAAAGGTGAATAGATAGATAGATAGTTGGATGCTTTACTAGAATTCCCTTCCATCCTGAAGACCTAAGTAAATCTATAGTTGGCTGTGTTTCACGTTTTCTTTTTCCTTATTATAATTCTTCCCCACTATTATTACCACATATTCTGTTGCAGTAACAACACTCAATATATAATGTTTAGGTACTGTTTTGAATTCAAAATAAGTTTATATTTAAAACATCCCTTGACGCACTTCACACAACTCTTTTTGTATTAGTGAAAAGACCAATCATTATTCTCCTCCCGCCTACAGCCAGATCTATTGTTTTCTCGTTGCTTTTAGATCACTGGTGGCTATTTTTACTGGTACATACGCTTTTACGACAAGACGTCATTCATTTTCTGTGTCCAGTTATGTTTTTTCATTTTTTTTTTCTTCGATTCTCCAAGGGATTCCTCTTACTAGATTTCTCTGATAATACCAGCAAGGCCATAAATGGAAACGAGATTTCGAACGCTCGAGCTTTTTGAGGCCAGACTATACCGTCGACGTCTTTTATACTCGAGGTTTTGTTTATCCTGCTGACTTTTACGTCCAAGAAGGAAGTTCCCCGGAAACAAAGGGAACAAAGGAAGTTTGTTAACGATGACAGAAAAATGAATTTCCAGTTTTCTTTTTGATATTTTATCTCAAAAAGGAAGGATAGATAAAGACTGAACAAAAGGGGGAATGGGATTAATAAGAACTGAAAATTAATAGAGTTTTCAAATTAGAACAAAAGGGAAAGTTGAGCGAAAACAAAGAAGAATATTGTTTGAAGAAATAAATAGGGAGAGTAGAAGAAAAAGAAAAGAAAAATTGTTATGGTTACAGTTTTATAAAAGACAACACAAAAACTGTTCGGCGTTGTGGGGGACGAGCAAATTGAAGTTAATAAACGCACTAATAGAAACTGCGAGTAGAAAACTTTCGTGGTATAGAAAGCTGAAAAAAAAATAGAAAAATATCAAAAAACAAAAACAAAAATAACAATTTTAATTTAAAGAAGGAGAGTGTTTCCATCTACAATGCCGGAACGTTTGTGTCGCCTTTTTGCTGCTCTAAAGCTGGATCAATACCATTTTTTCTACATTTGTTACTTGTACTATCCCTTTCGTCCAGCTTTAAAGCAAACCTCACATGTATATGCATATCCCTTTCCAAAAATCCATCAGTTTCCTGTTATCAGTTTCCTTCCGTCATTTTCTCCACGCCAATTTCCACTCGTTAATTTTCTCTTCCCAGTTTCCTCCCATCAGCTTCCTCCCATCAGTTTCCTCTCCTCTGTTTCTTCCAATCAGTTTCCTCCCATCAGTTTCCTCCCATCAGTTTCCTTCCATCAGTTTCCTGTTATCAGTTTCCTTCCGTCATTTTCTCCACGCCAATTTCCACTCGTTAATTTTCTCTTCCCAGTTTCCTCCCATCAGTTTCCTCCCATCAGTTTCCTCTCCTCTGTTTCTTCCAAACAGTTTCTTCCAATCAGTTTCCTCCCATCAGTTTCCTCCCATCAGTTTCCTCCCATCAGTTTCCTCCCATCAGTTTCCTCCGATCAGTTTCCTCCGATCAGTTTCCTCCCATCAGTTTCCTCCCATCAGTTTCCTCCCATCAGTTTCCTCCGATCAGTTTCCTCCCATCAGTTTCCTCCCATCAGTTTCCTCCGATCAGTTTCCTCCCATCAGTTTCCTCCCATCAGTTTCCTCCGATCAGTTTCCTCCCATCAGTTTCCTCCCATCAGTTTCCTCCCATCAGTTTCCTCCGATCAGTTTCCTCCGATCAGTTTCCTCCCATCAGTTTCCTCCCATCAGTTTCCTCCGATCAGTTTCCTCCCATCAGTTTCCTCCGATCAGTTTCCTCCCATCAGTTTCCTCCGATCAGTTTCCTCCCATCAGTTTCCTCTCGTCTGTTTCAACTCAAAAGATTCCTCATATTTATTATTTTCCGTCAGTTTCCTCCGATCACTTGCTTATCATCTGCTTCCTCCCATCAGTTTCCTCCCATCACATACCACGCATCAGTTTCCTCCGATTAGTTTCCTCCCACCAGTTTACTCCCATCAGTTTCCACCCACCAGTTTTCTCCCACCAATTTCCTCCCATCAGTTTCCTCCCACTAGTTTCCTCCCACCAGTTTCTTCTCACCAGTTTCCTCCCACCAGTTTCCTCCCACTAGTTTCCTCCGACCAGTTTCCTCCCACCAGTTTCCTCCCACCAGTTTCCTCCCACTAGTTTCCTCCGACCAGTTTCCTCCCACCAGTTTCCTCCGACCAGTTTCCTCCCATCAGTTTCCTCCCATTACATACCACGCATCAGTTTCCTCCCATCATATACCACGCATCAGTTTTCTCTCATCACATACCACGCACCAGTTTCCTCCCATCATATACCACGCATCAGTTTACTCTCATCAGTTTCCTCCCATGACATACCACGCATCAGTTTTCTCTCATCACATACCACGCACCAGTTTCCTCCCATCAGTCTCCTCCCACCAGTTTCCTCCCATCAGTTTCCTCCCACCAGTTTCCTCCCATCAGTTTCCTCCCATTACATACCACGCATCAGTTTCCTCCCATCATATACCACGCATCAGTTTACTCTCATCAGTTTCCTCCCATGACATACCACGCATCAGTTTTCTCTCATCACATACCACGCAACAGTTTCCTCCCATCAGTCTCCTCCCACCAGTTACCTCCCATCAGTTTCCTCCCACCAGTTTCCTCCCATCAGTTTCCTCCCATTACATACCACGCATCAGTTTCCTCCCATCAGTTTCCTCCCACCAGTTTCCTCCCATTAGTTTCCTCCCATCACATACCACGCAACAGTTTCCTCCCATCAGTTTCCTCCCATCACATACCATGTATCAGTCTCCAGCCATCAGTTTCCTCCCATCATTTTCCACCCATCACATACCACGCATCAGTTTACTCCCATCAGTTTCCTCCCACCAGTTTTCTCCCACCAATTTCCTCCCATCAGTTTCCTCCCACTAGTTTCCTCCCACCAGTTTCCTCTCACCAGTTTCCTCCCACCAGTTTACTCCCACTAGTTTCCTCCGACAAGTTTCCTCCCACCAGTTTACTCCCACTAGTTTCCTCCGACCAGTTTCCTCCCACCAGTTTACTCCCACTAGTTTCCTCCGACCAGTTTCCTCCAATCAGTTTCCTCCCACCAGTTTCCTCCCATCATATACCACGCATCAGTTTACTCTCATCAGTTTCCTCCCATCATATACCACGCATCAGTTTCCTCCCATCAGTTTCCTACTATCAGTTCCCTCTCATTACATACCACGCATCAGTTTCCTCCCATCAGTTTCCTACCATCAGTTCCCTCTCATTACATACCACGCATCAGTTTCCTCCCATCAGTTTCCTACCATCAGTTCACTCTCATTACATACCACGCATCAGTTTCCTCCCATCAGTTTCCTACCATCAGTTCCCTCTCATTACATACCACGCATCAGTTTCCTCCCATCAGTTTCCTACCATCAGTTTCCTCTCATTACATACCACGCATCAGTTTCCTCCCATCAGTTTCCTACCATCAGTTCCCTCTCATTACATACCACGCATCAGTTTCCTCCCATCAGTTTCCTCCCATCAGTTTCCTCACATAACGTAGTACGCATCAGTTCCCTGCCATCAGTTTCCTCCCATCAGTTTCCTCCCATCAGTTTCCTCCCATCAGTTTTCTCCCAACAGTTTCCTCACATAACGTACTACGCATCAGTTCCCTGCCATCAGTTTCCTCCCATCAGTTTCCTCCCGCCAGTTCCCTGCCATCAGTTCCCTCCCATCAGTTTCCTCCCATCAGTTTCCTCCCGCCAGTTCTCTCCCATCAGTTCCCTCCCATCAGTTTCCTTACACATCCCACAACAGACGACTAATAATCACTTAATGCTCACAAGTGTCAAGTTTGAGCAACTGTTTCACAACATTCCTGTTCTGGTGTACATTCATGAATCGCTTATCTGTAAGCTAATGCAAAGACACCGTCTTCTCCTGAATACTGAAACTCTTTTAAATGAAAGTGTTAGGAATCTTATGACATGCTTAACGATGACTTTCCCAGCTTGGCTGTAAACAGTGGAACAAAAACATAAAATAATCATTGGTGACGTAAATTCAGCTGAAGAAATAAATAATCAGGAGCATGTTAGACCAACAACCGTCGGCTTCCGGGTTCACCCAGCCTTAAATGGGTACCGGATTTTTTCTGGGAAAGTAAAGCAGCACGGGCGTAATACCGACCACATTACCCCAAAAATCATGTGCTGAAGGTCTGTAAAATATAGGGTCACTAACACCATATTTCCCTATACGCCACTTGGCGTGACGGGGGTACTTTACTATGTTAGACCAAATTAACTTTTACAATTTTTTAGACCACGCGTAATTTAAATTCTTACTGCTGTGTTCATTCTCGTTTATATGTTTGCCACATAAGGATGTGTCATTGTTTCCTTGCCAACTTGCTGTGAGTAGAAGAGCTGGGCTAAGAATAACCCGTTCTGGCATTCTGAAAGGTCACAGGGAATGACGGGCCACCCCCTCAATTCATGACTTTTAAGATTGGTGCTGAATGCGCATGTCAATGGCGTAGCAAGTGTTTCCTGAGTCATCATGATAGAATACTTCTTTGCTTCTTTCCCTTTCTCTCTCTCTCTCTCTCTCTCTCATTCTCTCTCTCTCTCATTCTCTCTCTCTCTCATTCTCTCTCTCTCATTCTCTCTCTCTCTCTCATTCTCTCTCTCTCCATCGCAGTCATCAGCGCTGAGCATCGATATATCAATCATGAACGATGACTGGCCGCGTATTTGTCGACATAATTATCTTTATCTTTCTCTTCGTCTTATTATTATTTATACTACATATTTGTTTCTCTGTAGTTGTGCAGGGTTCCATACTTAGAATGATCAGCTAAACTGTCATTTGAGCAGTTGGGAGTTGTTGCCTCATGTGTAGTCAACATACGGCCCGATGAGTTGAAACCGGTCAACCTAGCAATTTTGATCGGCCTGTGAGGTTGATTGAAAACTATAATGGCTGAGAAAATTTGGAGTTAAAAATTAATAGACATTAGCATAGTATTTTTAAAAAAATGAACACACATTATCACAATACTATTTTTTTAACTAACGCACATCAGCACAATATTTTTTTGAAAGTAACGCACATTAGCACAATATTTTTTAAACTAACGCACATTAGCACAATATTTTTTTTAAACTAACGCACATTAGCACAATATTGATTTCTAATTAACGCACATTAGCACAATATTTTTAAAAGTAACACACATCAGAGCAAAATTTTTAAAAATGACATTCAAAAATTATTACTAACTTGACAATGTCACTCTTAGGGAAATCATCATCGAGTGCCTTCTCAGCAACGAAGGTTGGCTACCATGGATCGCCATTCTACTCTGTTTCTTGTTTTGATGGTGCAGGCTGTAATAGATTGACTTGTTCATCTTTTGATGTTACTCGTCCATGTTAGTCTTGGTCTGCCTCTGCCTCTTTTACCTTATATTTTCCCTTCCAATATTAATTTTAGTAGGTTGTTGTGTCTTTTAACATGCGCAAAAATTTTTATTTGTCTTGTCTTAATTGTATTTAGTAGTTCTCTTTTTATTTTCAGTTATTTTAAAACTTCATTGTTTGTTCTCTTTTCTTTCCATCCAGTTTTACCTATTCTTCTATAAATCCACATTTCAAAGGCTTCAATTTTCTGTTCTGTTTTCTTGTCTAATGTTCATGTTTCTGCACCATACAGGAATACTGATAAGATGTAACATTTTGCCATTCTTATTTTCAGCCCTGCTGATATTTGTTTTGTTGTTAGTATATTTTTCATGGCATTAAAATTACTTTTTGCCATACCTATTCTTTTGTTTATTTCAATTTTACATTTTCCATAATTGGTTATAGTATGTCCCAGGTAGTTGTAGCTCTGCACTGTCTCCAGATGTATTCCCTCCACTGTGATATTTAATTGTAGGTCTTGAGAATTTTCTTTGTTTAGGATCATAGTTTTAGTCTTTTTGATATTCATATCTGGTCCATATTTTTTGCTTGTCATGTTTATTTCATTAAGTAATTAATTAGGGAAATGATTTTGTCAAATCTTTGATCTTGCTATACAAGAAGATCAGTGTCTTAGATAATGAGACATGCTACTGTAATCGTTTATACTTCTGACGATTCTGCGAGATAAACATCTTGTTGCAGTTTTGTTTTAAACTGTTGAATGGGTAATGGGAACTTTGCAGTCTAGAGATAAATCGTTCCTTCTGGACCGGAAAGTCGCAGGTTCGAACCACGCTATAGACGGTGGGGATTTTGTCAAATGATGCCATCTAGAGTTGCACCACACACATATTTATTGACCTTATATACATGACTGGAAGTGTATATCTCACATAACCGGAAGTGTATATCTCACACAACCGGAAGTGTATATCTCACACAACCGGAAGTGTATATCTCGGAAACCAGAGCCAACCAGAATTCGTAGTTAATATTTATATTAGTATGTTATTAGTTATATATTACTATGTATAATAGAAACAGAAAAAGAGTTCTTAAATATTATATAGAGCCGGTCTTAACATATTGATGAGACTCATGGACAATAGGACAACAGACAAGAAAATCACTAGCCTGTAGAAATATGGTTTTACAGAAGAATGTTCAGAATACCATTGCCAGCTAAGAAGAGTAATGAAAATGTTCTGAAAAAGGTCAAAGCAAAAAGAGAGCTAATTTCCAATATTAGGAAGAAACAATCATCATTTTTTGGCCACGTAATGAGAAGAGAACAATTGGAATATATTGTAACAACTGGAAAAATTGAGGGACGAAGAGATAGAGGGAAGCAAAGAGACAAAATACCAGACAGCTTAATAGAATGGCTTGACAGAAGGTCAACAACAGAAATGATAAATAACTGCCGAGAAGTGCCTTTTTGCACATTTTGCGTATCTCATTATCTATTTTATTGTATTGGGCAGTGTTCTTCGCTTGTCTCCTTTCTTCCATTTTTCTAAGATTGTGGTAGTTATCCATTTTTGTTTTTTGTTTATTTCTATTTTGGGTAAGGTGTAGCAGGTTTCTTGTATGCTTGTCTTTATGCATTGCCATTTGGTTGTTACTTTTTCATCAGGATTTTCTCTTCTGTATTATTCAATTCCTTCTTCTAGCATCTTCTAGTATGTGTTCTTTACTTGTATTGTATAGGTATCTTTAATATCATTTTGATTTAAAGCTGTTATATCTAGTGGTATTGTTGATGAATTAGACTTTTGCTTGTTTCTCTTTAGTTCTTCTTAGAAAAACTTTGACAAATTTTCAGAATCCTGAAAAAAAACTCCAATAGCTTGGAGCGCACCAGCCATTCAACACCAGGGATCATCTGCGTTATGCATGCTGAGACCCCTTTGACGTGGATTGTTGATAATAACCAATATCTGCACACACCTTTACTTTTTTAACAGATGCCACCTGTTGCAGGTATTTCCCAACTTTCTAGTCTCGCTGAAATGTGTTAATACTTGGCAACCTAGAACGAATCACGATCTGAGCTAAGACTTGAACTGTCGGATCAAGGAGATCATTAGTGGCGCAGGAATATTAAGATCTATTGTCACGTTCTGTGTTTAGAACATATCTCCTTTCTCGAATCGATATTGTCCTCCATATGTCGTAATTAGGGGCGATGTGAATGTCCGGTGTTGACTTGAAACTTTCAATAATGCAAAGCTGTCATTTGTTGTACAAATCATGTGATTTTGTAAGTATTTGGAAATCATTGAAACGTGTGCAGCATGCGCATAGTTTTATCAGCGAAAAAAGCGTTATAGAGAGAAGTGAGAAAATATATCGCCTGCCGGAAACATCCTCCTGCAGCGATTCAGAGGAGAAAAAGGTACAACGATTGGCTTACCAACTGGATAATGGAAACTTCTTCTTCATTTCTTTTCTTCTTCTTTTTTTTCCTTCCTTCTTCATTTCTCTTCTTCTTCTTTTTTTCCTTCTTCTACTTCTTCTGCGGACAACTTTAGACTTGAATATTATCACAGTTCGAAGAAAGAGCTTGTCGTCTCAAGGTTGGTGACATCTCTAAACATGTTACTAGGGACGGCCAGAAGCGCCTTCTTTGTTCATCAAATGTTGGGTATGAGTGTAGAAGATGTTCAGCGGCCATTTTGTCTGGAAACAAGAATAGTGTATGACTCAGAAAACCATCATCGCGTGCCGTCTACGTATTGAAAGATGACTACCATAAAACGTAGTTTCACCCTGTCTCTTGCCTTGATGGTGCACTCTGAAATAGGTTGTTGGCTACCTTTAGATGTCCTAACAATTTCATTTATCTAGGGTCACTGCAGAAGTAAACAATACGTAAGGTCACCTTTGTCTACGCCCCAGGACATGCGGGAGTACGGGAAAATAAATAGCGGACAGGTTGGCTAGCTGCCATATTATCGAGGACGGTCAACCAATTGATCGGGCGGACATCATCAATACCCTCCCGGAAGTGGGAAGTACACAGAACTTCGACAACCAGGAGTCCACGTCACTTCTTCGGATGAAACAGATGGAAGTTAAGATGGACACAGTCATAAACGTGAAACTTAGTGGGCGTGTAAGAAGACTAATCAACCAACACAGAACTGGAGTCGTCTGTCGCTGGACACTGCGGGACTTGCTGAGGAGGGGATCTGAGCACCTATGGACATGTCCGGAGTGCAATGATTATGATGACCAGCAAATAACTCAATTGTCCTGTTCGAGTTTAAAAAGATTGTTCTTCGTATTCATCTGTTTCAAAACTTCATGTTTTTGTTTACTTCTCTGTACACTTAATTGTTGTCTATTCTTAGAAAAATCCAGATTTCGAAGGCTTTATTAATTCTCATCACAGTGGACAGAAAAATAGACGTTTATAACATTTCAAACTGTTGATAAAATAACGTGCGATGAGATAAATGTTGTGAGAAACAGTCAGTATTTGTCGACGATAAATGTGGTACCTGCGGGGAGTGTTGGAATATGTGGCAAAGACAATTTAAAAAAAAAAAAAGAAGAAAAATGTGGTATGTTAACAGATTTATGTAGATAAGAAACAAAACAAAAGTCTAACTTTTCGGCCAAGCAGCCCTTCAGCTGGAACAATAAACAACAACACAAATATATATATATATATATATATATATATATATATATATGTATATATATATATATATATATATATATATAAGCGTATATAAAAAAATCTAACTACATGGTAATATATAACACATTCACCCGTAATTAGGAGGTTCAGTGTTCCAACCACATCTAAAGCGATTGTTTTTCGTACATTTTAAGTGATGGGGTCAATGTCACGACAGGCCGCCTTCACTTCACAGGAAAAATATGTCGGGTAGACAATTTTAGAGGCTGAGTGAGCTCAGAAGTCTTGTCGGTAGCGGGTACTCTAACCACTCAACCACCACGCCTTCCTGTTTGGTAGAACGTCAATAAAAATAGTTTAATGTGTACAATAACAACGTCTTCCTGTTTGGTAGAACGTCAATAAAAATAGTTTAATGTGTACAATAACAACGCCTTCCTGTTTGGTAGAACGTCAATAAAAAATAGTTTAATGTGTACAATGACAACACCTTCCTGTTTGTAGAACGTCAATAAAAATAGTTTAATGTGTACAATAACAACGCCTTCCTGTTTGGTAGAACGTCAATAAAAAATAGTTTACTGTGTACAAAAAACGCCTTCCTGTTTGGTAGAACGTCAATAAAAAATAGTTTACTGTGTACAATAACAACACCTTCCTGTTTGGTAGAACGTCAAATAAAATAGTTTACTGTGTAAAATAACAACACCTTCCTGTTTGGTAGAACGTCAATAAAAATAGTTTACTGTGTACAATAACAACGCCTTCCTGTTTGGTAGAACGTCAATAAAAATAGTTTACTGTGTACAATAACAACACCGTCCTGTTAGGTAGAACGTCAATAAAAATAATTTACTGTGTACAATAACAACACCTTCCTGTTTGGTAGAACGTCAATAAAAATAGTTTACTATGTACAATAACAACACCTTCCTGTTTGGTAGAACGTCAATAAAAATAGTTTACTGTGTACAATAACAACGCCTTCCTGTTTGGTAGAACGTCAATAAAAATAGTTTACTATGTACAATAACAACACCTTCCTGTTTGGTAGAACGTCAATAAAAATAGTTTACTGTGTACAATAACAACGCCTTCCTGTTTGGTAGAACATCAATAAAATAGTTTACTGTGTAAAAAACAACGCCTTCCTGTTTGGTAGAACGTCAATAAAAAATAGTTTACTGTGTACAATAACAACACCGTACTGTTTGGTAGAACGTCAATAAAAATAGTTTACTGTGTACAATAACAACATCGCCCTGTTTGGTAGAACGTCAATAAAAAATAGTTTACTGTGTACAATAACAACACCGTCCTGTTTGGTAGAACGTCAATAAAAAATAGTTTACTGTGTACAATAACAACACCGTCCTGTTTGGTAGAACGTCAATAAAAAATAGTTTACGGTGTACAATAACAACATCGTCCTGTTAGGTAGAACGTCAATAAAAATAATTTACTGTGTACAATAACAACACCTTCCTGTTTGGTAGAACGTCAAATAAAATAGTTTACTGTGTACAATAACAACACCTTCCTGTTTGGTAGAACGTCAATAAAAAATAGTTTACTGTGTACAATAACAAAACCTTCCTGTTTGGTAGAACGTCAATAAAAATAGTTTACTGTGTACAATAACAACACCTTCCTGTTTGGTAGAACGTCAATAAAAATAGTTTACTGTGTACAATAACAACGCCTTCCTGTTTGGTAGAACGTCAAATAAAATAGTTTACTGTGTACAATAACAACACCTTCCTGTTTGGTAGAACGTCAAAAAAAAATAGTTTACTGTGTACAATAACAAAACCTTCCTGTTTGGTAGAACGTCAATAAAAATAGTTTACTGTGTACAATAACAACACCTTCCTGTTTGGTAGAACGTCAATAAAAATATTTATTGTGTACAATAACAACGCCTTCCTGTGTGGTAGAACGTCAATAAAAATAATTTACTGTGTACAATAACAACACCTTCCTGTTTGGTAGAACGTCAATAAAAATAGTTTACTGTGTACAATAACAACACATTCCTGTTTGGTAGAACGTCAATAAAAATAGTTTAATGTGTACAAAAAACGCCTTCCTGTTTGGTAGAACGTCAATAAAAATAGTTTACTATGTACAATAACAACACCTTCCTGTTTGGTAGAACGTCAATAAAAATAGTTTACTGTGTACAATAACAACGCCTTCCTGTTTGGTAGAAAGTCAATAAAAATAGTTTACTGTGTACAATAACAACGCCTTCCTGTTTGGTAGAACGTCAATAAAAATAGTTTACTGTGTACAATAACAACGCCTTCCTGTTTGGTAGAACGTCAATAAAAATAGTTTAATGTGTACAATAACAACACCTTCCTGTTTGGTAGAACGTCAATAAAAATAGTTTAATGTGTACAATAACAACGCCTTCCTGTTTGGTAGAACGTCAATAAAAATAGTTTAATGTGTACAAAAAACGCCTTCCTGTTTGGTAGAACGTCAATAAAAAATAGTTTACTATGTACAATAACAACACCTTCCTGTTTGTAGAACGTCAATAAAAATAATTTACTGTGTACAATAACAACACCTTCCTGTTTGGTAGAACGTCAATAAAAATAGTTTACTGTGTACAATAACAACGCCTTCCTGTTTGGTAGAACGTCAATAAAAAATAGTTTACTGTGTACAATAACAACACCTTCCTGTTTGGTAGAACGTCAATAAAAATAGTTTAATGTGTACAATAACAACACCTTCCTGTTTGGTAGAACGTCAATAAAAAATAGTTTACTGTGTACAATAACAACGCCTTCCTGTTTGGTAGAACGTCAATAAAAATAGTTTACTGTGTACAATAACAACACCTTCCAAGATCATCGTTTGCGTTATCTTATTGATTCTTCTATGAAGTATTACACCAAAGGTTGTTGGTAATCTCTGTAACACAGAAAATAATAACGGAACTAAAAAGGAGTTATTTAAGCTTTGTAAATACAAGAATATAAAGATGCAAACGTTCCGACTATAGAACAAACGAGTTTTATGAACCAGAGAAGACGAAAGAAACGTTGCGATTATAGATCGAACGAGTTTTGTCAAAAAATATAACTAAAGAAACCAACGTTTCGACGATACTAATAATTAATTATATTAATTTTAATTTCATTAATAATAATTTTTAGACCATCATTTTTACAGACGTTCGGCACATGATTTTCGGGGTAATGTGGTCGGTATTACACCCGTGCCGCCTTACTTTCCCAGAAAAAAATCCGGTACCCATTAAAGGCTGGGTGAATCCGGAAGCCGTCGGTTGGGATCGAACCCTACCACTTGTCCTTTATAGTCCAGTTCACTAACCACTGAGCTATCGCGGCTCCCAACGTTTCGACAATGTAACTTAATAATTTTGTCTCTGTACTTCTTCGTTTTCCTGTATATTATCACGTGTAGAAGAAGACTCGTTTTGTTCATTGTCCTCTCATCTTATTTTTAGTCATTAAATGCCTCAACTAATAATGTAAATTGTATGGGCTAGATTCAGTGGGACTCGCTGCAAGGAATGACAGCGAACCTTGGTAAGTGGAGAGCCTTTGATGGTGCCCAACGAGAAGTTCAATACAATGCCTGTCATTTACTTTAATACAAAGCCATACTTTAATAACAAAATACCAAGCAGCAATTTTCAAAGACGAAAATGACTGAAAATAAAGAGGAACATCTCCACAATGAATTGTTTAAAAAGGCAGAATAATTAAACAAATTAACTCTTTCATCAAGGATGGTTTTTATGAATTTAGTGGTAGAGATTTCAGAAACAAAATTGTTCATATTTTAAAATATTAATCAACATGTTTATATTTATCTAAAACACTTAACATATTGGGAGCCGCAATAGCTCAGTGGTTAGTGAACTGGACTGCTAAGGACAAGAGGTAGGGTTCGATCCTGATCGACGGTTCACCCAGCCTTAAATGGTACCGGTTTTGTTTTCCTGGAAAAGTAAAGCGGCACGGGCGTAATACCGACCACATTACCCCAAAAATCATGTGCCGAATGTCTGTAAAATGTATGATCACTAACACCATATTCCCTATACGTCACTTGGCGTGACGGGGGTACTTTATTTTTTACTTACTGTGCGGCTGAACGTACATTACCGAAATCGGCATGGTGCGTGGTGCGTGGTGCGTCGAAACGTTCGGAAAGAGTCAAGTATCAAACTGTCTCATATATCAAGAGCGATAGTTTGAACACACATACAAACTTACAGAGCGTCTGGGAAACATGGAAATTCCAAGAAAATAGATTAAATACAAAAATAAAATTTGTAACTCCAATGTTATGTCAGTCCTACTATATGGCTGTGAAACAAGGAGAGTAAAAAACATTACAATCATGAAGATATAGACCTTTATTAATGGATGGCTGCGCATAATAAATTATGGAAATGGCAGGGCAAAATCGTAAACTTAGAATTATAGAAAAGTACATTAAATACCAGTGGATAAAGGAATACAGTGAAGACGAGGCGCTGGATATGACACACACTGCAAAAGCCAACTGAGAGTATTACACAACAGTTCCGTTTTTGGAATCCCCAAGGAAAAAGACAAAGAGAAAGAACAAAATATTTTTGGATAAGACCGATGGAAGCAGAGATGAAGATGATGGGGAAGACATGGAATGATCTTAAAAGAATGGCAAGAAACAGAAAGGCTTGAAAAGTGTTTGTTTAAGACCTATGCTCCACAGGGAGCTGAAAGGTAGAAGAAAGAAGAAACTTATAGAGAATGAAATGAGGAAGGCATCACTCATGTCTTGATTGTGAAGTCTAGAAAATATGTTGTCTTCAACAGTACCGATTATTTCTCTTAGAAATTTTTTTTTTAAATCGTTTGTACCAATTGAAGACAGGTTCCATTTAAAAGACGATCTGTTTGGGAATCGAACCCGCCTCTTGTCCAACGGAAACCAACTCACTAACCATTCAACCAGCTCTAACCACTAAACTAGCTCACTAAGCACTAAACCAGCTACTAACTACTAACCAGCTCTTTAACCACTAAACCACTCACTAACCACTAAACCAGCTCACTAACCACTAAACCAACTCACTAACCACTAAACCGACTAGCTAACCACTAAACCAGCTTACTAACCTCTAAACCAGCTCACTAACCACTAAACCGGCTAGCTAACCACTAAACCAGCTCACTAACCACTAAACGACTAGCTAACCACTAAACCAGCTCACTAACCACTAAACCAGCTCACTCACCACTAAACCGGCTATCTAACCACTAAACCATCTCACTAACCACTAAACCGGCTATCTAACCACTAAACCAGCTCACTCACCACTAAACCGGCTATCTAACCACTAAACCAGCTCACTCACCACTAAACCGGCTATCTAACCACTGCTGTACGGTAGCTTCATGCCAACTTAGCCTAAGGTTTAAATGCCGGCAGTAATTGTTAAACTAGTGGACCAATGCCAAAATTGGTTGCTCATGTACGGTAGCTTAGTATTGGTACTTTAGTCCTTTTGTTAATTCTCTCGTTCTATGATCATAATCTTTGTATTATTCTAATATTTTCTTCTACATCTTTCCTTCATCATTTTCTTATTCAGCCTCTAGGGGAGTTATAATTTGTGCTTTTTATTCTTCTACCGGCCTTTCCTGCTTTTATTTTTATATTTCCTAGTGTTTTTAATATTCCATCAATCCATCATTTTTGTGGTCGGCCCTTGGGTCTGGTGCAATGCTTATTCAACGTGCGTTTTTTTTTTTTTTTTTGTTTATCTTTCTACCTTATCACGTGGCCAAACAATTGTGTCTGTTGTTTTATGTACTCTATAGTAGTAAAGTACCACTGTCACGCCAAGTGGCGTATAGGGAAATATGGTGTTAGTGACCCTATATTTTACAGACCTTCAGCACATGATTTTTGGGTAATGTGGTCAGTATTACGCCCTTGCTGCTTTACTTTCCAGAAAAAAATCCGGTACCCATTTAAGGCTGGGTGAACCCGGAAGCCGTCGGTTGGGATCGAACCCTACCCCTTGTCCGTGGTAGTCCAGTTCACTAACCACTGAGCTATCGCGGCTCCCTATGTACTCTATGGTTAGGATTATTCCTAGCTTTTTATCAGTTCTTTTTTCTGGGGACTGGTTGGTCTCGAAGCAAGGCACCGGCTTCGAGACAGAGAGGTTTGGGTTCAAATCCCGACTGCACCAGTTAGGGATTTTTATTTGTGATTTCTCTCTGCGGCGACCACCCTGGTCTCAGCAGTGAGGCCCGACTTGAAACGTCAATTACTCATCGACGGAAAAAAATGTGAGTACCTCCGAAGTCGGAGTTATCTGCCTGTTCGGAGAGAGACCCTTGTGCATACGGCTGCCAGGAAAAAAGGATTAACACGCAAAATTCAGTTCCTGTTCTGACTTCGTTTGAGGTAAAAGCTAAGACAAAAAAAAAAAAAAAAGTTTTTTTTTCTGTTCTTAACTCTAAGACTATTTCCTGTCATTAGTTGATGACTTAGGGAGCCGCGATAGCTCAGTGGTTAGTGAACTGGACTACAAAGGACAAGGGGTAGGGTTCGATCCCAACCGACGGCTTCCGGGTTCACCCAGCCTTAAATGGGTACCGGATTTTTTCTGGGAAAGTAAAGCAGCACAGGCGTAATACCGACCACATTATCCCAAAAATCATGTGCTGAAGGTCTGTAAAATATAGGGTCACTAACACCATATTTCCCTTTACGCCACTTGGCGTGACAGGGGTACTTTACTTTTTTTTTTTTAGTTGATGACTTTAGTCCAAAGACTAGGTCTGGCATTGGTAGCACAACGTTGGGATGAAGATGTATTGTAGAGTGCCTGTTTTGCATCTAGAATTATTTTCTTTTGGACAATTGTGGTAGCTACCCGATGAATTTACAAGCTTTGTAACATCTTGAGTCTATTGCTGCTGTTTGGCAATTGTTGTTTATCTCATCATCATCATCATCATCATCATCATCATCATCATCATCATCATCGAGTACCATCTCCACAAGGAAGGTTGGCTGCCGTGGAGCGTCATTCTGCTCTGTCTATTGCTTTGATGGTGCAGGTTAACAAAGGCTGATTTGTCCATCTTTTTATGTTACTCGTCCATGTTAGTCTTGATCTGCCTCTGCCTCTTTTACCTTGTATTTTCCTCTCCAAGATTATTTTGAGAAGGCTGTTGTGTCTTTTAACATGACCATTCTCTTTAAAACAGTCAAGTCGAGTAGATGATGTTTTAATCTAAAGCTTAGAGACATGTGGTTAAGGACTGAACGTTTTCATGATATGCCTCCCGTTATTGTTCTTTCCAGCACGCTGTGTCTTTTGACATGACCATCGTATTTTAACTTCCTCCGCAGAATGGTATTTATAAGTCAGTTCTTTTTAATGTTTGCAAATATTTTAATATGTCTTCATTGTTCTTTTTCATTGTCCAAGGTACTTAAGGAATTTTTTGTTGCATTTTGTTTCGAAATAATCGATTTTTTTCCATGCTGTTTGCAATGAATGTACATGTTTCACAACTATATGTTGCTTTCGGAAGACATATTTCCTCAGTAAATTTAATTTTAAAGATTACCGTGAGTAACCTGGGACATTGATCTATTTGGTGTCACAAACATCAACCGCTATCGTTCTTGCCAATGAAAAATAGTTTAGAATAAACAATGCGAGTAAGCTCATACCGTCCTAATCTATGGATGCGGACACATTTCATGGGTGTGAATTAAAATGCCACTTTGCGATTAAAGCAAACAACCGTGTTCGGTTTAAATGTCAGGAATTTTTTGGACCACCATGATCCAGTAAAACAAATTAGAAGAAGAGATGAAAGTCCCTGACACACAAAACGACACCTAGCTCTGGGATATCAAACATACTTGAGTTACCTGCATGCTTACACAGACACTATTGCATCAACGTTTGCACTCGCGCTGACACAGCGCCAGCACACACGAACGCCTGCACATTGTCTGACCTGACAACCCACGCCCTCAACAGGTGTCCCTAATCAATAAGCTGATGCAAAGAACGGCAACCATTGTTCAACAATATCATCCCCTGACTGATCTTCTCAAAGACGGCTGTAATAAATCTCACACCGTGGAGACATTTACCTAAGCTAAGTACAAAAATAGAATCGTGGGCTCAAAAGTCCATCATTACGTTACCAATTTATTGCTCACATGACATAAAAGAACGTGTTTATTTGTGAATTGCATAAAGCTTGCTTCCTGTGTTACATTTGACATATGAGTCGATAGATACTTTTCTGGTTTTAATGGAAATGCTTGTAGATTCGGTAGTATGTTTTATATTTTTCCATTTTTTTTCATTCTGGTATTGGTGCTAATCTTTTTTCAATTTGATAGATATTCTTTTCGGGTAGGAAATTTTCTAATTTTATAGATATTCTTCAACTTTCGGTAGTATACTTTCTTGTTTTTATATTCTTCTATTTTCGATAGTATACTTTCTTGTTTTTATATTCTTCTATTTTCGATAGTATACTTTCTTGTTTTTATATTCTTCTATTTTCGGTAGTATACTTTCTTGTTTTTATATTCTTCTATTTTCGGTAGTATACTTTCTTGTTTTTATATTCTTCTATTTTCGGTAGTATACTTTCTTGTTTTTATATTCTTCTATTTTCGGTAGTATACTTTCTTGTTTTTATATTCTTCTATTTTCGGTAGTATACTTTCTTGTTTTTATATTCTTCTATTTTCGGTAGTATACTTTTGTTTTTATATTCTTCTATTTTCGATAGTATACTTTCTTGTTTTTATATTCCACTTTTTTCGGTAGTATACTTTCTAATTTTTATATTCCTCTTTTTTTCGGTAGTATACTTTCTAATTTTCATATTCCTCTTTTTTCGGTAGTATACTTTCTAATTTTTATATTCCTCTTTTTTCGGTAGTATACTTTCTAATTTTTATATTCCTCTTTTTTCTGTAGTATACTTTCTAATTTTTATATTCCTCTTTTTTCGGTAGTA
Organism: Megaustenia siamemsis; assembly: GCA_032433765.1. Classification (NCBI taxonomy): domain Eukaryota; kingdom Metazoa; phylum Mollusca; class Gastropoda; order Stylommatophora; family Ariophantidae; genus Megaustenia; species Megaustenia siamemsis. The sequence goes on from JAVIAB010000088.1 coordinate 14,763,981, forward strand.
TACTTTCTAGTTTTTATATTCTTCTTGTTGTGGTAGTAAATTTTCTTGTTTTGATAGACCCCAAAACTAAAATTACAAACTATAAAACAGCTATATCTACTCAACATTCCAACATGGTATAGAAAAGTGGAAATTAAATAAGAAAAGAGCAGAAAATCGAAGACTTCATTTAGTGTGGATTTGTTGCAAAATTGGTGCAAGAAAAAGAAGACAAACAGCGAGGTTTTCATTTAACTAAAAATGAAAATAAGTGCTATATTTTTTTATTCTTCCTCTTTCCTTTATGATTTGCATTGCAGTGTCGAAAGGAGATATAGTTTGCGATCTTTTGCTTGCCTGTTAGGATCTACTGACGGTAGTTTCCTAGTGTTTCTCATCAATTCATCTCTTTCGTGGTTTTTATTTTTTTTTTGCGTTCGCCAGCTCTGACGAAGTTCCTAGAAACTAAGAACTGAATTGTTCGTATTAATCCGTTTTTTCCTGACAGCCCTGTGCACATGGGTCCCTCGCCGAACAGGCAGATAACTCCGTCTTCGGGGGGTACTCATATTTTTTCCGTCGATGAGTAATTGACGTTTCAAACCGGGCCTTTCTGCTGAGACCAGGGTGGTTGGCGCGGAGAGAAATCATAAATTAAAACCCCAACTGGTGCAATCGGGATTTGAACTCACAACCTCTCTATCTCGAGGCTAGCGTCTTGCCTCGAGACCAACTTGTCCCCCCACTCTTTTATGGTTGACCCTTGAGTCTGGTGTTTTCACAACCTTTATTTAAGGCTCTTTGTGCTGTGTTTGGTCTTCATGTCTTATCACGTGACCAAACCATTTTTTGTGTTGTTTCTTTTTGTATTCTATGGCGGGAGTTATTTTGTACATTTTCCCTCAGTTTTTCAATTGTGATCTTATCTCTTAGGCTGTTTCATGTCATTCTCTAACACATTTCATTTCGGTGGTGATTATTTTTCTTATTGTTCTTAAGTCCAAAGTCCAGGTCTAGCATTGGTAGCACAATTGTGTTGTAGAGTGCCCGCTTTGCCTCTATTGTTTCCTCGTTGGACAATAGTGATGCCAGTTGTTTGATGCTTTGACAAGATTTGTTGCACTTTGAGTCTATCTCTGCAGCTTGTCAAATGCCACCTGCTTTATGTAAAATAAACATAAAATGGGAAGGAGCAGCTAAACTAATAGAAAGACAAGCCAAGCCTCGACGTTTCGGCAAAAGTCTTTATCAGGTGAAACAAACAAACTAAAGAAATTAAATAAATAAAGCTAAGCCAGCAAATACATCTGCATATGCATCTAGACAACGGCTGAAGGAGACGGTAACAATAATTTTCGTAGAGTTTGGTTATAAGATTAATAAGCAATATGAACAGGTAGGATTTCATTGGACCAAAAGGAGCCAAACAGTCAACAATTAGAAAGGCGGTCTCGTGAGGAAGAAAGAAAGGAGGTGTCCCAAAGGGTGTAAAGAAAACGAGGAAAAGAGGTAGAAGATAGGGGTGGGAAGAGGGAAGAAGAGCAAGAGAGGCAATACAGATAGCGCATGGAGGAATAAGAATAGGACACAGGAGAGAATGGGAGAGGAGATCAGAGTTTAAATAAAAGAGTGAGAAGAGTTTAAACCTCTCGGTTGGAAGTGCAAAAACTGGCAATGAGTCAGTTTTCCTAAACGAACCGACTGAGGGTGACAAAGGAACAAGAGACGAAGCCAGTTACCCGGAAGTCATCAGAGGTATTATGGCCTGGCGATCTGAAATTGGAAGAGACAGGAGTGCCAGAGTCATGTTCGATTATACAGAAGGACTAATCTCATAAGCGTCAGCCTGTTTGGACAAATTATATTTTGAGACAACGTTGGCAGGTGACGGTGTGTATCAGATTCAGGATATACAAGTAAAGCCTTGCTGGATGTTAAAAGGGTAATTCGGGAACAAGACTGTGAGTCCATTTGGGAACAAGACTGCGAGTCCATTCTGGAACAAAACTGTGAGTCCATTCTGAAACAAGACTGTGAGTCCATTCTGGAACAAGACTGTGAGTCCATTCTGAAACAAGACTGTGAGTCCATTCTGGAACAAGACTGTGAGTCCATTCGGGAACAAGACTGTGAGTCCATTCGGTAACAAGACTGTGAGTCCATTCGGGAACAAGACTGTGAGTCAATTCGGGAACAAGACTGAGAGTCCATTCGGGAACAAGACTGTGAGTCCATTCGGGAACAAGACTGTGAGTCCATTCGGGAACAAGACTGCGAGTCCATTCTGGAACAAGACTGTGAGTCCATTCTGAAACAAGACTGTGAGTCCATTCTGGAACAAAACTGTGAGTCCATTCTGAAACAAAACTGAGAGTCCATTCTGGAACAAGACTGTGAGTCCATTCTGGAACAAGACTGTGAGTCCATTCTGGAACAAGACTGTGAGTCTGTTGTACAAAAGGGCACGTGCTGCATGATCTGTTGCACGAATCGTTCCAGAGGAGGAGGTATGTTTACAACACTGAAAAAAATCACAAATAATCAACAACATTAAAAAAAAAACAAAGAGCAATATATGATTGGAAGCAAGATCGAAACCACACTCCTTGGCACAGCACTTTGCTAGGAGAAACCAAACGCTAGAGCACACGGCCATCTGTTTTTTTTTTATGTTCTTGATTATTTGTGATTTTTTTCACAAAGTGCTGTAAACATACCTCTTACTCTGAAATGATTCGCGTATCTATCGTCTCGGAACTTTCCCTCTATAATAATATTCATTTATTACTGTTTGTCTCTATGATGTGTTTGCAGTGGCTCGTACTAAGCAGGTTCATGCCAGGATTACAGAGGCGGCTCCTAACCAAAATATCTTGAAGGTTCCTATCGCATTTAAAAGCCACCAATGGTGGGTCGGAGAATAGAAGGCGAGTGGTAGGATCAGAGTGGAGGATAGGTAGGTGTCGTTTGAGGATCCGGATTGTAGCATGATGGCGAGGGTGATGGGTAAGACAGAAATATATTAGTTCTGTTAAAAGTAGGGCGGGTAGTAGGGGTTGTTATTAGAGTGCGGGTAATAGGGAGATCTTGGAGAGCAGATTACAGGACAGACTCCGGGTAAAGATGGAGACGAAAGAAATCCAACTTAAGTTGGGCCTGATGGAGAACATCATTGTCTTGGTCGCGTCTAAGCGTAGGAGTTGAGAAAAAAATTAGCATCGCCATTGCTTCGAAGGGACGAAGAGTAGGTGGTAGGAGTTGATATCGGTAGGTTTATAACAATAAACCTGATGGGTGAAGAAAGACCGAGATGTCTTAAAAGGTGACCTTGGCGGTCTCGCTTGGTATTAAACATTGTGTATATTTGATGTTTGTGCTTATCGTCACTTGTTTTAATTGTCTGCTATCATTTTCATTCTCTGTTTCTATTTTACGATATTCATAACTTATGTCTTGTTGGTGTTGATTTTCATATTGTTGTGACTGCCTGCGTTGGAAATCTATTTGAGTATTCTTGTAAGAGCTTTCGGTGTCATGGTGGCTACGTGCCGGACGCTTTTATAATTCGGCTCTTGCTGATATATTTAAATGATTTACGCGATAGTCTACTTGTGCAATAATGTGTTTATTTTTCCCCGATTTGGTGTATTTTTTTTTTTTACTTCTGGCGAATGGATGGACTGTGAACGTTACCGATATTAAAGTGGAACATGATTTATTCTTCTTTGTGTCGTGTGTTCACAGTTCGACAACAGTGGCGCCGGGCGGGTATATCCAACCCGAATGTAAAAAGTCTGTGACGGTGGATGGGGCGGAAGAATCAGAAATGATCAACGATCCCAGAAAGTGAAAACAGCAAAGTGTGTGGTACACATGAGGCATATTCAGGACACGAAATACGAGTATGACAGACTACCGTGAAAGAGATTGGAACGTCATCACGTAACAGTCCAAAGAAAGCCATGGAGAAAAATTCTAACTATTGTCCTAAGAACGAGCTAAAAATAACTACATGGAATGTTAGGACCTTATGCCAAGAAGGAAAATTAGAATGTGGATTTATAGAAGAATAGGTAGAATTGGATGGAAAGAAAATAAAACAAACGATGCAGTTTTAAAACAACTAAAAATTAAAAGAGAATTACAAAACACAATTAGAACAAGACAAATGAAATTTTTGGGGCATGTTAAAAGACACAACATCCTACTAAAAGTGATATTGGAAGGGGAATACAAGGTAAGAGAGGCAGAGGCAGACCAAGACTAACAAGGACGAGTAACATCAAAGATGAACAAGTCAACCTATGACTATCTGCATCATCAAAGCAAGAGACAGAGTGGAATCGCGCTCCATGGAAGCCAACCTTCGATGCGGAGACGGCACTCAATGATGATGATGTAAAGGCTTCTATTTTTCCATACATTAGTGCCAGGTTTCTGCAAATAGAAGCTTGTTAACTCCTCCGTCTCCGATGGGTTAGCTAACTTTCATGTGTAGTTAATGTTCATGTGCAGTAATAAACAAGGGAGATTATACGCACCCTGTCATACTACTGTTTTAATTTCGATGCGGTCTGAGTAGCTTGTTGCTGTTCTGACTGTACGGCTGTTGTTGACTCTGATACCTTTACACTACTTAGCGCAACTTGAATAAGACAACTGATGTTGTTTGGAGCACATGAAAAGATAAAAAAAACCTCTTCTTATCTTCGAACGAAAGGTACACGACACACGAGGCAGAGGCAGACCGAGGTTAAAATGGATGATAAAAAGTGTTGATCAAGAAGGTAAAGGTAAAGGTAAAGGTAAAGGTAAAGTACGAGACTTGAATCGGCGTCTTAGCACGCGAGTTTTCACCCATATGTGCTTGGTCGCATATCCAGAAGTGTTCGGAGACTTTTGGATAGTGTCGCCTCAAGCATCGAAACTCACGAAGCGAGGCGGCATTCTTCACCTTACCAGAGTACTACCCTGGTACCCATTTCTGCCAGCGGCTGGGTCGACCGTGGGGGTATTTTTTTTCCAACCACGAGTACAACTCACACTGCTCCCAGCGGGAATCGAACACGGGTTGTCCGAACGTCGGTAGTCCAGTCGGGTGGTTTTCCCAACTAGGCTACCGAGACCCCCTTGTGAGTACTGAAGACTTCTACACAAGATTGCAAGGTGCACAATACAGTGCAACGCAATCTATAGGGTGTTTATAAAGTCTCACTACACTTGGTATCTAGGTCATTTGAAAAAATGTTTATGACGTCATCACAATATGTGCTCAATGGTAAGTTCACTTGTTGCGACAGTTTTCTTATGACTTGTCTGGACTTTTAAGGATTCTGTCTTGGATATCTAAACATATTTCATCATTCACAGCAGGCCTACCAGATCGTGGAGCATCTTCCACATTTCCAGTAGCAATAAACTTATTCAACAAATTTCATTGACAGTGGGAGCACATATTGTGATGACGTCATAAACATTTTTTATCAAATTGACCTAGATACCAAGTGTAGTGAGACTTTATAAACACCTGTAGAAGAAAGCTATCCACGCTAAAAATGTTCATCCAAATACCATAGAAATAAAAGAAAATAAAAAATTATCTTTGCAGCAAAATCTTGAGAACTGCAGTATTCCAGCTAGAGATACATTGATAGTCTAAGACCTCTTTCGTCAAGATAAACTGAAACAGCATAAAAAGCGCTTTGAACGGAAGCTGCTTCAGTACTTGAGTTGTCGAATAAGAATGATATCTTGTTGATACATGTGTATCATGGATAAGTCAACCTATGACAATGTGCACCATCAAAGCAAGAGACAGAGTGGCCATGGTGGCCAAACCTTCGATGCGGAGACAGCACTCAATGAGGATGATGATGTGTATCATAGACAAACATATTATCAACATCAAGTACCATGCCTGCTGGCGTAAGAGATCATGTCTCTCCGAAACTTTCGATCTCGACATTATTTATTATTTCTGTTGTTGACCTTCTGCCAAACCATTCTCTTTAGCTGCCTGGTATCTTTTCTCTTTGCTTCCCTCTATCTCTTCGCCCCTCAATTTTCCCAGTTGTTACAATATATCCCAGCTGTTCTTTTCTCATTGCATGGTAAAAAAATGTATTGTTTCTGTCTAATATTGGAAACTAAATCTCTTTTTGCTTTTGCCTCATTCAGAACGTTTTCATTACTCTTCTTAACTGTCTTTGGTAACAAAAACACAAGAACATAATCATTCGAAAAAGAACATAAAAAATTTTAATCAAATGATCACATAAAGATCATGAAAGTCACTAATGTTTATTTCTATGTAGATATTACAATATACACATTTATGAATGACATGTCGGGCTCAATGTTGTCTCCTTTATGTATTCCTGATATATACCCATGACATGTTTCCTTGAGGAAACAAATCGTACCCTAGGACAACCAAAACACGGGAAGGAATGAGAGGGATTATGTCATATTTTTAATCATGGAAAAGGAGGTGATAAAAAAAGTTTGTGATAAAAAAGTTTAATCATATAAACACTTCGAGAATACGCCATTATCATTATTTTTTCGTTGAAAAAACTCATAGTCAGGTTTTAGGCAGCTATAAACTCGGACTGTATTCCATCATTTCTGCAAATAGAAACTCCTCTGTCTCCGATGGGTTAGCTAACTTTCATGTTTAGTTAATGCAAGTAATAAACGAGGGAGATAACACTGTATTCTATCACCATTTGTGTCAGCACCCAATCTAAATATATCCCTCGGCCTCAAACTGTTTCATAACATAGAATATTCTCTCAACCGGGGGCAGTACTTCCCAGAGCACAAAGGTTCAACTCTACAAAAAATGCCTTAAAATTATAGGTGGCTTTTGCTCATTTCAGAAAATAAAAATCCACCTTCTGTCTGATGCAGGAATGTTGTATGCATTTTCATGACAAGAAAAAAAATGAATATTTTTGTTAAATGACTGGGCAGTATATAGAAAAAAATGAATATTTTTTGTTAAATGATTGGGCAGTATATAGAAAAAAAAAATGAATATTTTTTGTAAAATGATTGGGCAGTATATAGAAAAAAAATGAATATTTTTTGTTAAATGATTGGGCAGTATATAGAAAAAAAATGAATATTTTTTGTTAAATGATTGGGCAGTATATAGAAAAAAGTGAATATTTTTTGTTAAATGATTGGGCAGTATATAGAAAAAATTGAATATTTTTTGTTAAATGATTGGGCAGTATACAGAAAAAATGAATATTTTTGTTAAATGACTGGGCAGTATATAGAAAAAATTGATTATTTTTTGTTAAATGATTGGGCAGTATACAGAAAAAATGAATATTTTTGTTAAATGACTGGGCAGTATATAGAAAAAAAAATGAATATTTTTTGTTAAATGACTGGGCAGTATATAGAAAAAATTGAATATTTTTTGTTAAATGATTGGGCAGTATACAGAAAAAATGAATATTTTTGTTAAATGACTGGGCAGTATATAGAAAAAAATTGAATATTTTTTGTTAAATGATTGGGCAGTATACAGAAAAAATGAATATTTTTGTTAAATGACTGATAGCACAAATGGTACCGTTTCGTCACAAATACATAAATATCGTGCCTAGTCTGAAATGAATCTGTCTCTTTTTTTGTTTTTCCCATCATTTATTCACCCGTTGTTAATCTCCACTGTGTTTGTAAAGTCTTGTCAACATTCATCAATTGAGATGATGGAGTTCCCACAGAGCAACTTACTGCTAGAACATTCATCAATTGAAATGATCGAGTTCCCACAGAGCAACTTACTGCTAGAACATTCATCAATTGAGATGATGGAGTTCCCACAGAGCAACTTACTGCTAGAACATTCATCAATTGAAATGGTCGAGTTCCCACAGAACAACTTACTGCTAGAACATTCATCAATTGAAATGATCGAGTTCCCACAGAGCAACTTACTGCTAGAACATTCATCAATTGAAATGATCGAGTTCCCACAGAACAACTTACTGCTAGAACATTCATCAATTGAAATGGTCGAGTTCCCACAGAACAACTTACTGCTAGAACATTCATCAATTGAAATGGTCGAGTTCCCACAGAACAACTTACTGCTAGAACATTCATCAATTGAAATGGTCGAGTTCCCACAGAACACCTTACTGCTAATTCATGACCCTGTAAAACGATCACAGAATGGGAAGTGCTTGGACGAGGACACTTTGTAAAGGAACTTCATTGCAAGGGAACTTCACAAGAATAACAATAATCTTTCCATGAAAATCAAGCTACTCTGACTGATCTTCTGAATGTTGAAACATCATACCTGTGTGACGTTCTTTTTCTTCCTCATTTGCCATTCTGGGTCGTGGGGGAGATGCAGTTTCTGATTTGTTACTCTTCTGTTAGTGTCTCGGCGACATTTAATGTGCAAAATATACTTATCTTTTGGAATATCTTATATTATTTATTTCACTGCAGAATATTGTATTTCATTATTTCATTATTGTGTGTAGGACGACAAGACTGTCGGGACATCCTGTTGCAATCCACTTTTGTAGATGTTTCACTACAATCAATGTTGGAAGGGAGCAAACTCTTAAATTTCCACAAGTAACTCATGTCTTGTCTCCCTTTATAATAAACTTAAAATAAATCGTAACGTTAGTGAGATGTGACTTTGTCAATACAAGAACACTATGTTCAGATTGTGGAGCAGCGGTAGCTCAGCGGTTGGTGAACTGGACTACAAAGGACAAGAGGTAGGATTCGATCCCAACCGACAACTGCCTGTTCACCCAGCCTTTAATGGGTACCGGATTTGTTTTTTTTGGGAAAGTAAAGCGGCACGAGCGTAATACCGACCACATAACCCCAAAAATCATGTGCCGAAGGTCTTTAAAATGTATGGTCACTGACACCATATTCCCTATACGCCAGTTGGCACTCCCCCCCCTCCCCCACTCCCCCCCCCCAAAAAAAAGCAACTGCAATGTTTGTATCAACTTCTTTATTTTTGTTGAGATTGTGTCCGTTCACTGAAGAAACGTTTAAAAGTAATAAAAAGTGGACTATGGACTGTCGAGACACAAAGTAAGTCACGATTATCTCTTGCTCCGTTGCGGTCGTCTTGACGTTGTCTTGTGACTGCCTAATGTGTCTTGACGTTGTCTTGTGACTGCCTAATGTGTCTTGACGTTGTCTTGTGACTGCCTAATGTGTCTTGACGTTGTCTTGTGACTGCCTAATGTGTCTTGACGTTCTCTTGTGACTGCCTAATGTGTCTTGACGTTGTCTTGTGACTGCCTAATGTGTCTTGACGTTCTCTTGTGACTGCCTAATGTGTCTTGACGTTATCTTGTGACTGCCTAATGTGTCTTGACGTTATCTTGTGACTGCCTAATGTGTCTTGACGTTATCTTGTGACTGCCTAATGTATCTTGACGTTATCTTGTGACTGCCTAATGTGTCTTGACGTTATCTTGTGACTGCCTAATGTGTCTTGACGTTATCTTGTGACTGCCTAATGTGTCTTGACGTTATCTTGTGACTGCCCTAATGTGTCTTGACGTTATCTTGTGACTGCCTAATGTATCTTGACGTTATCTTGTGACTGCCTAATGTGTCTTGACGTTCTCTTGTGACTGCCTAATGTGTCTTGACGTTCTCGTGTGTCTGCCTAATGTATCTTGACGTTATCTTGTGACTGCCTAATGTGTCTTGACGTTATCTTGTGACTGCCCTAATGTGTCTTGACGTTCTCATGTGACTGCATAATGTGTCTTGACGTTCTCATGTGACTTCATAATGTGTCTTGACGTTCTCTTGTGACTGCCTAATATGTCTTGACGTTCTCTTGTGACTGCCTAATTTATCTTGACGTTCTCTCGTGACTGACTAATGTGTCTTGACTTTCTCTTGTGACTGCCCTAATGTGTCTTGACGTTCTCTTGTGACTGTCTAATGTGTCTTGACTTTCTCTTGTGACAGCCTAATGTGTCTTGACGTTCTCGTGTGACTGCCTAATGTGTCTTGACGTTCTCTCGTGACTGACTAATGTGTCTTGACGTTCTCTTGTGACTGTCTAATGTGTCTTGACGTTATCTTGTGACTGTCTAATGTGTCTTGACGTTATCTTGTGACTGCCTAATGTGTCTTGACGTTCTCTTGTGACTGCCTAATGTGTCTTGACGTTCTCTTGTGACTGTCTAATGTGTCTTGACGTTATCTTGTGACTGTCTAATGTGTCTTGACGTTATCTTGTGACTGCCTAATGTGTCTTGACGTTCTCTTGTGACTGCCTAATGTGTCTTGACGTTCTCTTGTGACTGTCTAATGTGGACAACGTAGTGAGAGTCCGCTTACACAACCCAGTTTTGTTAAGTCCACTTCACCATCACGTCACGGTCTCACAGATTCAGCCATCTGGGAACCCACTCACTAATAGACTGACGACGACGACATGGTCTCAAACTCATATGTTGATGACGTCATAGTCTCAAACTCATATGTTGATGACGTCATGGTCTCAAACTCATAGACTGATAGCCACATGATCCTAATCAATATCTCATCAGCAGAAAGGGCCAACAGCAGAAAAGAGTAACAGCAGGAATGGCTAACAGCAGGTAGAGCAAACAGCAGGAAGGGCCAACAACAGGAAGGGCCAACAGCAGGAAGGGACAACAGCAGGAAGGGCCAACAGCAGGAAAGACCTACAGCAAGAATGACCAACAGCAGGAAAGACATACAGCAAGAATGACCAACAACAGGAAAGACCTACAGCAAGAATGACCAACAGCAGGAAAGACCTACAGCAAGAATTACCAACAGCAGGAAAGACCTACAGCAAGAATGATCAACAGCTGAAAAGACCAACAGGAGGAATGACAAATAGCAGAAAGGAAAGGGCCAACTGCAGAAAGGGGCAATCAAATGAAAGGCCAACAGCAGAAAAGGCCAAAAGCTGGAAAGGGTAACAGCAGGAAGGCCCAAGAGCAGAAATGGCCAACAGTAGAAAGGGCAAATAGGATGAAAGGCCAACAGCAGAAAGGGCCAATAGAATGAAAGGCCAACAGCAAGAAAGCCCAACAGCAGGAACGGCCAACAGCAGGAACGGAAAACAGCAGGAAGGTCCAACAGCAGAAAGTGTCAACAGCAGGAAGGTCCAACAGCAGAAAGTGTCAATAGCAGGAAGGTCCAACAGCAGAAAGTGTCAATAGCAGGGATGTCCAACAGCAGAAAGTGTCAATAGCAGGAAGGTCCAACAGCAGAAAGTGTCAATAGCAGGAAGGTCCAACAGCAGAAAGTGTCAATAGCAGGAAGGTCCAACAGCAGGAAGGTCCAACAGCAGAAAGTGTCAACAGCAGGAAGGTCCAACAGCAGAAAGTGTCAATAGCAGGAAGGTCCAACAGCAGAAAGTGTCAACAGCAGGAAGGTCCAACAGCAGGAAAGACCAACAGAAGAGCACATGATCGTAAACTATATCTCCTCTCGATGCTATGTGTACAGCCACAACCCACTTCCCACCTTACAACATTGCTTCCACCATTGCTTGAACGAGTACAACTACCACTACCACTAATATAAAGAAGCAACTATTACTACAGCAAGTATTGACTCTACTACTAGCACTACTACTACAAGAGCTCATGTCACTACTAATACTCATAAGCATCAGAAACCATGCCTGTTAGCATAGATGATCATGTCTTTCCACAATTTTCGATCTCGACATTTATTTATCATTTCTCTTGTTGACGTTCTGCCAAGCCATTCTCTTAAGCTGCCTAGTATATTTTCCCTTTCCTTCCTTCTATCTCTTCGTCTCTCAATTTTCCCACAATATATTCCAGCTGTTCCCTTCTCATTATATGACCAAAAATGATTTTATTTTCTTCCTAATATTAGAAATTAGCTCTTTTTTTTTTTTGCTTTCTCATAACGTTTTCATTACATGACATCATTACATAACAGGCTCTACATAACGTTTAAGAACTCTTTTTCTTGTTTCTATTGTCAAAAATGGATTGCACAGTATCTTCCTCATTTTAAAAAAAACTGCTTTTGTCTGAGCTATTCTTCATCTCACCTCTGCTGTACATCTACCATCTGATGTTAAAACTGTTCCCAGATATTTAAATTAATTTACCGGGTAATAATACTACAAGTATTATAATCACAACTACAATAATGTATTTTTACTACTACAAAACTATTTTCTATAATCACTAGACTTAATTACTTTTGCGACTACTAGAGCAAGTACTTCTATAGCTTCCTTAAATAGTTCTACTGCTACCACTACTAGCATTATTATGTCACTGTTACGTGTAAAGTTCATTACAACAAGTACTTCTACCGCTACCGTTACACTATGTACTTCTTCTCCAACTGCTACACGTACTTCTATAACACACCGTTCTAAAATATCTCACACCGTCTTTGTTTGCCTGGCTGTTTATTCGTATAGCTGTTATCTGTTTCATCTCTCTCCTTCTTTCATTATTCATCAGTCTGTATCTCCCTGTCTCTACGTGACGTCAGTCTCTTTTTTTCCCCCAACTGCTACACGTACTTCTATAACAACCCCTACACAATGTACTTCAACCACTGCCATTACAACAGGTACTTCTACCGCTACGGTTACACTATGTACTTCTTCTCCAACTGCTACACGTACTTCTATAACAACCCCTACACAATGTACTTCAACCACTGCCATTACAACAGGTACTTCTACCGCTACGGTTACACTATGTACTTCTTCTCCAACTGCTACACGTACTTCTATAACAACCCCTACACAATGTACTTCAACCACTGCCATTACAACAGGTACTTCTACCGCTACGGTTACACTATGTACTTCTTCTCCAACTGCTACACGTACTTCTATAACAACCCCTACACAATGTACTTCAACCACTGCCATTACAACAGGTACTTCTACCGCTACGGTTACACTATGTACTTCTTCTCCAACTGCTACACGTACTTCTATAACAACCCCTACACAATGTACTTCAACCACTGCCATTACAACAGGTACTTCTACCGCTACGGTTACACTATGTACTTCTTCTCCAACTGCTACACGTACTTCTATAACAACCCCTACACAATGTACTTCAACCACTGCCATTACAACAGGTACTTCTACCGCTACGGTTACACTATGTACTTCTTCTCCAACTGCTACACGTACTTCTATAACAACCCCTACACAATGTACTTCAACCACTGCCATTACAACAGGTACTTCTACCGCTACGGTTACACTATGTACTTCTTCTCCAACTGCTATACGTACTTCTATAACAACCCCTACACAATGTACTTCAACCACTGCCATTACAACAGGTACTACTACCACCACCACTACACCAAGTACTTCTACTATCAGCCAATCAATTCAGAGGAAGAAGTACGTTTATAGCACTCTGAAAAAATGACAAATAATCAACAAAAAAACAAAAAAACAATATATAGACCAAAGCAGGATCGAACCGTACTCCTTGGCACAGCGCCTTGCCACAAAAAGCCAAACGCTAGGGAACACTGCCGATCAGCTAATAGCTTTAAAAGGGCCAACAGCAGGAAAGCTAATAGCTGAGTGGCAGTGTTCCCTAGCGTTTGGCTTTTCGTGGCAAGGCGCTGTGCCATTGAGTACGGGAACGATCCTGCTTCGGTCTATATATTTGCTATGTTTTTTTTCTTCTGTTGTTTATTATTTGTCATTTTTTCGGAGTGCTGTAAACATACCTGTTCCTCTGAATTGATTCGTTGATTATAGACTCGGAAGTTTCCCTCTATAATAATATTCATTTATTACTATTTGTCTCCACGTCTACATTTACTACTACAACAAGTACTTCTATCGCTACAACCATTACTACTTCTATAATTAATATTGCCACTAAAAACTACTACTACTAAAACATTACTACTACTACTACTACTACTACTACTACTACTACTACAACAACAACTACTACCACCACCACCACCATCATAAATACAACCATTTATACCGCAACTACCACTAAAACTAGCATTTAAAAATGCAACTAGTTTGACAAATGCTCATACATTTTTTTGTGTGTGCGTTCATATCTGTTTATAAATGAATGTCTACGGAAGGAAATCAATTCAAGACTGACACGGATATAAAATGAAATGGTCATGCAACCAACGATCTCGTCTACAATTAGGAAGAGAAGATGGACATAT
>JAVIAB010000088.1:14780688-14810688 GCA_032433765.1 Megaustenia siamemsis
ACATTACCGTAAAGGGAAATTGATTACCGTAAATAACCCCCTCCGATTTCTCTTACTGTGTATTCAACATCTACTGTAATACTACTTGTAGCACTGTTAATCTGTTTGTTAATTCTTCTTTTAACTTAAGCTGCTAAATTTGCCTCTTTGGACAGGAAGATCCGTCGGAAAATGCGATGAGAACTCCACACTCAAGGGCCGACCACGAATGAGATGTGACTGATGGAAGTTTAGATACACTAAGAAAGATAACAGCAGGAAAGGCCAACAAAAGAGCAAAAGATCACAAATTATATCTCCTCTCGATGCTGAAAAGTCAAATGATGAAGGTAAAGAATAGAAGAAGATTTACTACAATTAACAGTCTATATATACATTTATAAAAATAACCTTCAAAGCTTCTATGTCGGTTTGCTATCTTCACGTTTTTGCTGCACATACAAATATGGATCGCATAAAACAACTATAAATTCCAAGTTCTTGTTCAGATAGCGACTAGGTGAACGTCAAATGTTTCTCTCTGTATTACACTTGTCTTGTTTTCAGTATATATTTTTTTTTTCTGTACGCTTCTCTCTATCTTTACCATTCCTTTTTTTTCTTATTCTTTTTAATTCTATCTACATTTCTGAATCATTCTATTGTATTTCCTGTGTGACTGAATATCTTTTTGCTATTTTATGTATGTTCATATATCTGTCTGGGAGCCGCGATAGCTCAGTGGTTAGTGAACTGGGCTACAAAGGACAAGGGGTAGGGTTCGATCCAAGCCGACGGCTTCCGGGTTCACCCAGCCTTAAATGGGTAACGGATTTTTTCTGGGAAAGTAAAGTGGCGCGGGCGTAATACCGACCACATTGCCCCGAAAATTATGTGCCTGTAAAATGTATGGTCACTAACACCATATTTCCCATACGCCCCTTGGTGTGATGGGGCTCTTTAGTTTTTAAAAAATATATATATATATGTCTGTTCCATTTGTTGTATTTATTTCTTTCCTTCTCCTGCCCGTTTACCTATCTACATACAGACATACATACACATATATCTGTTTGTATATTAATTTGTTTTCGTTCATATATTTATTTTGCTGCTCCTTACTTTATTTTATCTGTTTCACATACAGTTGTAACCAAGATGACTAAGAATAGAGCCGCTATGCATGTCGTAAGAGGCGACTAAGGAGGTTTAGAATCGTCTCCTGGGTATTCGAATAGGATGTGCACGGAACGACCTTTTCAACATATTTTACATGTGTATTTTGTGAAATGGTGTGACAAGTGGTGAAGCGGGTACGGGAAATCCAATGAAACTAGTGTCACTGATTGAAACGAGTAAAATAGAATCTTTTACAGTAAATTGGACACCATTAAAAGAGGTCAATGAATTTAAATACATAGAAACTATGTTAAATTAAGATGTAAATGTAGATGTCAAATGAATAGAAGTGAAGAACGGTTAAGGTAAAGTCAGAATTCCATTGAAACAACAAAGATGTTTTGAACAATTGTTTCATGATGTAGATAAGGGACAAAAATGAGGGGAGTAGAGATAGAAAGAAGGGACATTTGGAATATACTGTGACTAAAGGGACAAAAATGAGGGGAGTAGAGATAGAAAGAAAGGGACATTTGGAATATACTTTGACTAAAGGGACAAAAATGAGGGGAGTAGAGATAGAAAGAAGAGACATTTGGAATATACTGTGACTAAAGGGACAAAAATGAGGGGAGTAGAGATAGAGAGAAGGTAACATTTGGAATGTATATTACTGAAGGGAAAAATAATTGAGGAGAAGAACGACACAGAGAAGAGGATAATTTAAATGTATTACGACTAAAGGGGAAAAAAAACGAGGGGAGGAGATATGGAGAGAAGAGGATAATGGAATGTACTGTGAAAGCAATACAATTTAGGGGAGACGAGAGAGAAAAACACATAAAATCGATGCACAGCTTCAGAGAAAGAATCAGAAAGTCAACAGAGTTAACAAACAAGTCTAAAGAGTGCCAGTAGACTCTGGTCTTGAGAGTGGTTGTCATGTGAATGTTTATATTTACTGTATATCTGCCTGTCTGTGTACTGGATTATAATCTATATGTCGGCCTCTGGATAGGAAGTTTCCGGATTTGATTCCAATCAGCGGTGGAAGAGTAATTTTTGTTTAAAAAACGAATCCGTGCATTTACATTCCCCTTGATCTCTTGGTAGTGAGATCTGATGTTTAGCCTTCTCCGAAAAAAACGTCTCGTGTGCATTCTGTGCACGTTAAAGAACCCCTGGTAATTGGAAATCAGAAAGGGTAGGTCAAAAATGACCGTTGCCAGGGCAAAAATTAATAGGAAAAAAATTGACCCCCGAAATGTCGGAGAATATCTGCCTGTATGGCGGGGGACACCTGATCACATGACTGCCGGTGTGAGCAATTGGAGATAGTGATATTCACGCAAAGCTCAGTCAGCTAGAGAAATGAACCTAGCGAACGCAAATAAACAAACATATTCTTGTAATTTCTCAAACCACCCGACTTTCTTTCCGTGACTGAATCTTTCACTCCATTTTCATCGTTCAATCTATCTATGAATTGTTACACGGCATGAGATCTGATCCAAGATCTTCCAAGTTAGCCTCCACCAGATGCTGACCAACCGATAGCAGCCAATGTGATCCGATTCTGGTCTTGTCTGATGTTGAGAAAGGAGAATGTGGAGACGTTGAAGAGTTGATCACGAGTGAGGAATCGTCTGTTCTGTAGAGAGAAGAAGAAGAATAAAATAGGATTTACTTAGAAGAGGGTAGCTTGGATAGGGAGGGATAGTGTGAGAGAGAGAGAGGGGAAATGTTAGAGAAATGGAGGAGGACAAAGAGTCAAGGGAGAGAAGAGAGCAGACATAAAGAGAGAGAGGAGAAATGTCGAGAGAGAGGACAACATGCGAGAGAAAGAAGAAAGGAAAGAGATAAAGAGAGAGATGGGAAAAATGTAAAGAGAGAAAAGGAGAGAGAGAGAGAGAGAGAGATGAAGAGGGAGAAAAAAGAAAAGTGGAAAGAGATAAAGAGAATAGAGGAAGAGACAGAGGAAGAGAGAGAGAGGACAAGGAGTCAGAGAAAGAAGAGAGGAAATAAATGAGAGATTAAAAGAAGAAATGTATAGAAAAAATGGAAAGAGAGATAACGAGAGAGAAAACTAAGAGAGGAGAGAAATAACAAGATAAAGAGTGAAGAGGTACAGAGAGAGAGAGGGCAAAGAACGAAAGAAAGAAGATAGGAGCGAGATGATGAGAAAGTGAGAAGAGATGTAGAGACAGAAAGGGAAAGAGATAAAGAGACAGAGAGAGAGAGAGAGAGAGAGAGAGAGAGAGAAAGAAGAGAGGTAGTTGATAAAAATATACATATAAAATACCATATATATATACATATATATATAGAAATATAGAGAGAAATAGCGAGAAAGAAGAGAGAGTGAGAGATAACGAGAGGGGGGGGGGGGAGGAAATGTGGAGAGTAAAAGGAAGTGAAAGGTAAAGGAAGAGAAAAAAAATAAAAGAGAGAGATACAGAGAAAGAGAGAGAAAGGGGGGGGGGGAATGTAGAGAGAGATAGAAAAAAAATTAGGAGAAATACCTCAACTAGACCTACAATCTTACATATATCTGGGCAGTAATATAGATAAAGAGGGAGGAACAGAACATGATAACAAAATAAGGAT
Organism: Megaustenia siamemsis; assembly: GCA_032433765.1. NCBI lineage: Eukaryota > Metazoa > Mollusca > Gastropoda > Stylommatophora > Ariophantidae > Megaustenia > Megaustenia siamemsis. Next base: position 14,784,394 of record JAVIAB010000088.1, read on the forward strand.
ATCAAAATTAAGAGGAGCTTTTCTTGCACTGGGAAACATATGGAAGTCCAAAGAAATTAGGTTAAATTAAAAAAAATAAAGCTTTACAACTCCAATGTTAAGACAGTCCTATTATATGGCTGTGAAAGATGGAGAAAAACAAAATTAACAATCATGAAGATACAGACTTTCATTAATGGATGCTTACGCAGAATAAAAGGATGGAAATGGCAGGACAAAAACACTTATATAGAATTATGGAAATGTACCAGTCAAATACCAGTGGATAAAGAGATACAGCGAAGACGATGGCGCTGGATAGGACACACACTGCGGAAGCCAACTGAGAGTATTACACAACAGCCCCTTAATTGGAATCATCAGGGGAAAAGACAAAGAAGAAGACGAAGGAATTCTTGGAGAAGACAGATAGCAGCAGAAATGTAGATGATGCGGAAAACATAGAATGATCTTAAAAGAATGACAAAAAACAGAACGACTTGGAAAGTGTTTGATGAAGACCTATGCTCCACAGGGAGCTGAAAGTGTTTGTTGAAGACATATGCTCCACAGGGAGCTGAAAGTGTTTGTTGAAGACCTATGCTCCACAGGGAGCTGAACGTGTTTGTTGAAGACCTATGATCCACCGGGAGCTGAAAGTGTTTGCTGAAGACCTATGCTCCACAGGAAGCTGAAAGTGTTTGTTGAAGACCTATGCTCCACAGGGAGCTGAAAGTGTTTGTTGGAGACCTATGCCCCACAGGGAGCTGAAAGTGTTTGTTGGAGACCTATGCCCCACAGGGAGCTGAAAGTGTTTGTTGGAGACCTATGCTCCACAGGGAGCTGAAAGTGTTTGTTGAAGACCTATGCTCCACGGGGAGCTGAAAGTTTTTGTTGAACACCTATGCTCCACAGGGAGCTGAAAGTGTTTGTTGAAGACCTATGCTCCACAGGGAGCTGAAAGTGCTTGTTGAAGACCTATACCCCATAGGGAGATGAAAGGTAGAAGAAAAGAAGAGACTGACAAACCACAAACGTACCGGGACGACATTGGATACCACCAAGATATGATGAGAATCTTGAAGGACTGGTTCATTGCGTGCAGTTTAATAGCTCTGGCCGCATCGTATATGGAATCGTACACGCAAAGTGCAGAATTTGGAGATAATTTGACAAGAGCTGCCACTAATCCATACCTACACCAAAATAGAGCTTGTTATTATCAGGGAATGTTATTCATATATACATATATATGTGTGTGAACTTATCTATCTATCTATCTATCTATCTATCTATCTATCTATCTATCTATCTATCTATCTATCTATCTATCTATCTATCTATCTATCTATCTATCTATCTATCTATCTATCTATCTATCTATCTATCTATCTATCTATCTATCTATCTATCTATCTATCTATCTATCTATCTATCTATCTATCTATCTATCTACCTACCTACCTACCTACCTACCTACCTACCTACCTACCTACCTACCTACCTACCTACCTACCTACCTACCTACCTACCTACCTACCTACCTATCTATCTATCTATCTATCTATCTATCTATCTATCTATCTATCTATCTATCTATCTATCTATCTATCTATCTATCTATCTATCTATCTATCTATCTATATGTATGTCTGTCTATCCTGTCTGTCTATATAAATATCTGTCTCTTTATCTAATCTATCTTGCTGTCTATCGACTTTCGAGCCCAGCCCATCGTGCATATGCTCAGATATTCTTTCCCTGTTTCGAAATGTTTCTTTCCATCAGTCTCAATCCATGCAAAGATCTTTTATAAATTCTTGCCATTTGTCTCTGTTCTGTGCAAGCATCTTAATCTCATTGAGGGAACCGATTCCTGCTGTCTTTATCTCTCTGGTCAATGTTCTTATCAGTGTTTCTCTGGGTCGGCCTCTTTTCATCCTAAATGTTGTTTCCCACTCGAGGGCTTGCTTTGCTGCTCGATTATTATCTATTCTCAAGATCCTTCTTGATTACTGATGATACTTGTTGATGATTGCCAATTTCTCTAATTTCCTCGTTTGTTTTGAATTCGTTCCACGCAATACCAAGTATTTTCCTTAGGCACTTATTTTACAAATGCGTTGAACTTTGTTCCAATGTCTTTTGTTGTCTTCTAGCTCTCGCATCCACACGTAAGAGTCGATGGTACGATGGTACGTTGATTTGAATAGTCTATGTTTAAGAATACCAGGTTAAATTAATGAACATAAAGGAAGTTTATAAATGTTTTATTGTGAGACGACAAAATGCAGGTAATCATCATCTATCTTTTCCCTCTTGGAGTTGGACTCACGTGACAGCTACCATGAAGTTTAACCTGCGCAAGATGTCCACCGTCTGTTACAATTTATTAAATTAAGCAATTTATTAAATTAAGTTATTTAAGAAACAGGAAAGAGATTGGAATGTAATTGGGTGAAATGGAATGCGGAAAAAATTGTAAAACATATTTCACTCATTGAAACAAGTTTGTTTAAATTGTCAGACAGCGAATACAGAAACTGTCCTATAGATCTCACTTTAACACAACGGATAACAAACATTATCCTACAGATATCACTTTTATCATCATCATCATCATCATCATCATCATCATCATCATGTGCCGTACCGGTTGGTGTAGGCGATCATGTCCTTCCACAATGTTCTATCTACAGTTCGTCGTATCAGTTCTGTTGTTGACTGTTTTCCATGCCATGACACCAAGCTATCCAGTATTTTCTCTCTTTGTCGTCCGCGATCTCTCTTTCCTTTTATTTTGCCAGTTGTAACCAAGTATTCCAACTTTCCTCTTCTCATGATGTACTCGAAAAAATGTTGATTGTTTCTTTCTGATGTTTTTTTAGAAGCTGCCTTTTTGTGTTGGCCACTTTGAGAATTTCCTCATTGGTCTTTTTAGCTGTCCAGAGAACTTTCAACATTCTTCTGAGAAATCCCATCTCTATGGCCTCCAATCGTCTTTTCTTGTGTTTGTCTACTGCCCATGATTTCTTCCATAGGATAATGGATAACGAACATTGTCCTACAGATATCACTTTCGCACAACAGATAATACAGGGACAGATACAGCACCTGCTCAACATCGTGTACAAGAGAAAAAAGCCGGGAACCAGAAGGAACCTTGAAACTCTCCATTGAACTTTGACCGAGGACTCCGGTGCTGTCATGTAATTAAAGGCATGCTTCAACATAATGATTCTATTTTTGTATTTAATTATCGCCACCACGTTGCTATACCTGGTAAATTCTTTGGATCTGGTAGATATTATATAAAGGAAGAGACATAATATATGGGTACTTGTTGGTCCGTCATGACTTTGATACGTTTAGTGTAAACTAAGAAAGTGTATAAAACCAAAATATTCTTGGAGAAAACAGATGGAAGCAGAGATGAAGATGATGGGGAAGACATGGCATGATCTTAAAAGAATGGCAAGAAACAGAACGGCTTGGAAAGTGTTTGTTGAAGAACTATGCTCCACGGGGATCTGAAAGTGTTTGTTGAAGACCTATGTTCCACAGGGATCTGAAAGTGTTTGTTGAAGACCTATGCTCCACAGGGATCTGAAAGTGTTTGTTGAAGAACTATGCTCCACAGGGAACTAAAAGTGTTTGCTGAAGACGTATGCTCCACAGGGATCTGAAAGTGTTTGTTGAAGACCTATGTTCCACAGGGTTCTGAAAGTGTTTTTTGAAGACCTATGCTCCACAGGGATCTGAAAGTGTTTGTTGATGACCTATGCTCCACATGGAGCAGAAAGTTTTTGTTGAAGACCTATGTTCCACGGGGAGCTGAACGTGTTTGTTGAAGACCTATGCTCCACATGGAGCAGAAAGTTTTTGTTGAAGACCTATGTTCCACGAGGAACTAAAAGTGTTTGTTGAAGACCTATGCTCCACAGGGAGATGAAGGTGTTTGTTGAAGTCCTATCCTCCACAGGGAGCTGCACGTCTTTGTTGAAGACTTATGCTCCACGGGGAGTTGAAAGGTAGAAGAAGGAAGTGTCTAGAGAAGCGCTTCTCAAACTTTGGTAAACGTGGTCCGTGGAGGCTTGAAGAAATGTAAGATATTTTGTAGCTAAATGTAAAGAGAGAATCAATGACAATGAAAGCATTAATAAAGGGAAACCGTAAATGGAGATGATAAAGATCGTTCCCTTCAACCATTTGTTCTGGAAATATATTCCATACTTTCAACATAAGATTAAACATTAGAATTAAAGAATAAGACATCAGGATAGTTGGACGAGATATCAGGATTGTATGACGAGACATCAGGACAGAAAGACGAAGTTGAGTCCTCGGGAGACAATTTAATGGAGGTCCGCGGTAAAGGGAAGTTTGAGAACAGCTGGTCTAGAGGATTGCACGCTTAGTGATGTTGACATGATATTTTGATTTATTAGAGGCTGAGAATCAACAAAACAGAAGTCATGAATGTCACCAAAAATAAACATAACATCACCATAACTATAGAAGGCAGGCAACTAAAACAGTGCAATTCGAATATCTAGGGAGTTTATTGACAAACGATAATTCACAAACAGCAGAGATAGAATCAAGATGCAACAAAGCGTGTCAAATAATTGGACAGCTATCGCCACTATTGTCTAACAAGGAAATAACTATAGAGGCAAAACGGGCACTATACAATACAAACTTCATCTCAACGTTGTGCTACCAAAGCCAGTCCAAGACCCTAAATGCAAAAACATTAAGAAAAAATAACCTCTACAGAGATTAAATAAGATTAAAGAGACGAATGACAGAAAACAGTCTGAGAGATAAGATCAGAAATGAAGAACTGAGAAAAAAGCTAGGAATAGCTGCTGCCATAGAATATATAACGAAACAATAGATAAAATGGTTTGGCCACATGACAAGGCAGAAAGATCAAAACACAACACAACGAGCCTTCAACAAACGTTGTGAGAACACCAGACCCAAGGGTCGACCGTGAAAAAGATGGATGGATGGAATATTAGAAGCACTAGGAAACATAACAGCAGCAGAGGCGAACTGAAGAGCAAAAGACCACAGATTATATCTCCTCTCGACGCTGAAAGGCAAATATGGAAGGAAAGAAGAGAAAGAAGAGATTTCGAAATGATAGTTTGTGGGAGATTGAAAGATGATAAAAATGTGTTGGAGATTAAAATATTATAGGTTGTTAAGAGTTTTACATGTGACAGGTTTTTGAAGATCAAGAAGTGATAAGTGTTGGAGAACAAGAGGTTATACTTTGTGGGAGATTTTAGAAATTCTAAGATGTGGGAGATTTAGAGGTTGTAAGTTATAGGAGATTTAGAAGTTATGAGAAATTAAGAGATTACAAGTTGTGAGAGATTTATAAGTATAGATTTTAGAAAAAAATTGAAATCCTTTGACATTGAAATACGTTGATACTTTTTAAAATTAACATAATATGTCGCTCATATTTTGGTGGCTGCAGAGCTGTTAAAGAATTCTTGATTAATTGAGTAAATGTCATGGGTAGTAACCCAATAAATATAGGAGACATTCCAAATGCCATGGGTTTAACCAAAAAATATGGGAGACATTCTATTAGCCACGGGTAGTAACCAAACACCAATACAAGAAAGGTCTCAGTCTGAATAGTAAGAAAACAGAAGTAATGGTTATATCGAAGAAACAATCGTCACCATCATGCAGCATAAAAATAAACGAGACAAATCTGAAACAAGTGCAACGTTTCAAATACTTGGGCACAATAATAACATCAGATGGGAGATGCACCACAGAAATAAAAAGCAGAATAGCTCAGGCCAAAATAGCATTTCAGAAAATGAAAAATATCTTATGCAACAAATCTATGTCAATAAAAATGAGAGAGTTCATCGATATAGAACCAATTCTGACCTATGGAAGCGAATCATGGACAATAGACAAACAAATGAAAAGACGATTAGAGGCCAAAGAGATGGGATTTCTCAGAAGAATGTTGAAAGTTCCCTGGACAGCTAATAAAACCAATGAGGAAGTTCTCAGAGAGGCCAACACAAAAAGACGAGCTCTTAAAAAACACCAGAAAGAAGCAATCAACATTTTTCTGGCACATTATGAGAAGAGGAAAGTTGGAATATTTGGTTACAGCTGGCAAAATAAAAGGAAAGAGAGATCTCGGACGACAAAGAGAGAAAATACTGGATAGCTTGGTGTCATGGCATGGAAAACAGTCAACAACAGAACTGATACGATGCACTGTAGATAGAAGATTGTGGAGGGACATGATCACCTACGCCAACCGGTATGGCACATGATGAGTAACGAAATAAATATGGGAGAAATTCTAAATGTCATGGGTATTAACCAAATAAATATAGGAGGCATTCTAAATGCCATGGGTATTAACCAAATAAATATGGGAGACATTCTAAATGCCATGGGTAGTAACCATATAAATATGGGAGACATTCTAAATGCCATGGGTAGTAACCATATAAATATGGGAGACATTCTAAATGCCATGGGTATTAACCAAATAAATATGGGAGACATTCTAAATGCCATGGGTAGTAACCATATAAATATGGGATACATTCTAAATGCCATGGGTATTAACCAAATAAATATGGGAGACATTCTAAATGCCATGGGTAGTAACCATATAAATATGGGAGACATTCTAAATGCCGTGAACATTGAAGAGAACTCTAACATAAACAAAATCTTACACGGAAGAAGAAGATAATTCACTCTCATTCAAAGTGACATGACAGTCTCAGATACATCAATAAATTGAAGGTATGGTTCCTGGAAAACAAGACAAGGTGAAAGATTGCCATTTTGACAGACATGAAGAAAGATCTTGAACTTGACAACTGAGAAGTTATAGGTCTGGCTAGAGACAAAGACTTTCAGAAGAGCTGACATAAGATCAACGCGCAGTAAAAAAACATGCGCCCAAATTATACGAGTATGTGTATATATATATATATATGGGGTGTTCGTAAAGTCTCACTACACTTTGAATCTTCTTCTTTTTCTTCTTTCCTTCCTCATCTACCTTTCAGCGTCGAGGGGGGATATAATTTGTGGTCTTTTGCTTTTCTGTTTGCCTCTGCTGCTGTTATGTTTCCTAGTGCTTCTAATATTCCATCGACCCATCTTTTTCGTGGTCGACCCTTGGGTCTGGTGTTCTCACAACGTTTGTTGAAGGCTCGTTGTGTTGTGTTTTGTTCTTTCTGCCTTGTCACGAGGCCAAACCATTTTATCTGTTGTTTCCTTATATATTCTATGGCGGCAGCTATTCCTAGCTTTTTTTCTCAGTTCTTCATTTCTGATCTTATCTCTCAGACTGTTTCCTGTCATTCGTCTAACACATTTCATCTCTTTGGAGTTTATTTGTTCTTATTGTTCTTGCATCTAGGGTCCAAGTCTGGCATTGGTAGCTCAACGTTGGGATGAAGATTGTATTGTATAGTTCTCGTTTTGCCTCCAGTTATTTCCTTGTTGGACAATATTGGTGATAACTGTCCAATGATTTGACAAGCTTTGTTGCATCTTGATTCTATCTCTGCTGTTTGAGAATTATCGTTTGTTATTAGACTTCCTAGATATTTGAATTCCGCTCCTTGTTTTAGTTGTCTGCCATCAGTAGTTATGTTGATGTTCTGTTTATTTTTGGCGACATTCATGACTTCTGTTTTGTTAATGTTGATTTTCATTTTGTATTTTGTGCCTGAGATATTGAGTTTGTTTAAGTGTTCTTGTAGGTCTTCTATTGTTTCATGTATTAGTGCCTGAATGTCTGCAAATAAAAGCTCGTTGAACTCCTCTGTCTCTGATGGGTTGGCTAGCTTACATATATGGTCCATGTATGTAATAAACAGTAGAGGGGATAGTACGCACCCCTGTCTTACACCTGGTCTAACTTCGAAGTGGTCTGTGTAGCCTGCTGCTGTTCTGACCCTGCAGCTGTTGTTGACATAGAGGCTTTTAATAAGGTAGGTTAGATGTTGGCTGACTCCGTATGTTGTTAGTATCTCCCACAATTGTTCTCTGTTTACTCTGTCGAATACTTTTTCCTGGTCAATGAAGGCTATTTATACGTTTTGATTGTGTTCTGTCGTTTTTTCTGCAAGCTGTGTTAATGTGAATAGTGCGTCAGTACATCCTCCGTTTTTTCCGAACCCCATTTGAGAATCGCTTAACTGTAGTTCTATTATTGGTCTCAGCCTTTTTTCCAAGATTTTGGCGTATAGCTTTCCTACATGGCTGAGAAGAGATGTTCCTCTATATTAACTGCAGTCTCTTTTGCTACCTTTCTTTTTCCATATTGGTATGATGATTGCCTGTTGCCAGTCTTCTGGGGCTTGTTGTTGGTGCCATGCTGCATTAAATATTATGTACAGCCATTGCATTCCTGTTTCTGCTTCTGCTGCTATTATTTATATTGGTATGTTATCTATCCCCGGTGCTTTATTTCTTGGTGCATATTTTATTACTTCTTCGATTTCCTCTTTCATGATGTTGGGTTCAGTATTTGTGAGTTCTAGCGTGGTTTTTGTTGTCTTATTGGTAGTTGGTATGTTTAACAGGTCTTCAAAATATTCTTTCCATCTCTGTTGCATACATTGGTTATTTGATATTGGCTGTCCGTCTTTGTCATTTATCAGCTCAGTAGGATCATGGTTTTCTTTTCTCGCTCTTGTGGCTTTTAATGCTTTGTAGAAATCTCTTGTGGCTGTCTTGAAGTCCCTGCTCATGTTTTGTCCGAATTCTGTCCAATTCTTTTGCTTAGCTTCTTTGATCAAAAATTTAAACTCTTTTTCGAACTAAGGCATATTTTTTCATATTTTTCTTGGTTCTTGTTCTCCCTCCAATTTTTAAACAGCTTCTTCTTTTCTTTAATTGCTTCTCTGATTGTTTCGTTCCACCACGGGGTGCTCTTTTCCCCTTCTCTTGTTTTTAGCTTCGTTCCACAAACTGTTTCAGAGATGTTGGTTACTGTTTCCTTAAACTGTTTCCACTCTTCTTCTACTGTGCATACTTCGTTAGAGAGTTTCTTGAATTCCCCTGTTAGTTTTTCTTGTAGGGTTTTCCTTGTTTCTTGATCTTTTAATTGTTTTATTTTATTGTCTGTTCTTTTCGCTTCATTTGTTTGTTTTTATATATTCTCTTTATTTTTGGCTGTCTTAGTGTGATCATAACTATCTTGTGATCCGTGCCTTCTGTAATATTAGGGATTGCTCTACTTTCGGTTAGTCTTTTCTTGTTTTGTTGTCTTGTTAGTATAAAATCTATCTGGCTTCTGCATGTTGTGTCATTCCATTTGTACCAGGGGTATACTTTCGACTCTCTGTGTTTGAAGAATGTGTTGGTGATAAATAAATCATTTTGATTGCATAGATCCAGCAGTCTGCTTCCATTTTCGTTTATTTCAGCTGTTTTATCGCCAAAGGGTCGGGAAAGGACTTTGTATATGTGTTCTATTTATAAAATGTAGTGATATTTAACGAACACTCTCTCTTTCTATATATATATATATATATATATATATATATATATATATATATATATATATATAGAACATTTATCAAGAACATTGATGAGAAAGGCAAGAGCAGCAGGAAACGGCTCCCTCAATGAGATAGATTTGCTTGCACAGAACAGAGACAAAGGGCGAGATTTGATTTAAAAAAAAAGATCTTTACAAGGAATGAAAATTGCTAGAACAAAAAAATTAGTTCAGAGAATTAGTGTCTGGGTCTACGCCCTATGGGCCGGCTACAGCTCAAAAGGTCAATATATATATATATATACATATATATTGTGTTGAGCCAGTATTTACTGTGTTTAGTTTAATCGGCGTATCGTCCATATTTGAACTTTGGACACCTCCATAAGTGCTCAGATGTCCTCTCCAGTATGTGCATCGGTGTAGGTTTGTTTGTTGTTAGAATCATCATCACTTCACGCTGGACTAACCCATAAGTGCTCAGATATATCCCATGGAGAACCTCGAGAAAATCTAAGGAGAATCCTGGCCCACGTGTACGAACTCCGTGACTCTGTCTGGATAGACTGTGGTGGAAGGTTTGTACTGACAATTTTTGCCCTGTTAGCGGCCATATTTATGGCTAAGGGATTTTTAACGTGAGTGAGTGCACACGAGATCTCCTGAGTATTGTTGTTATCCGAGAGGGCTATACATCGGATCTCACTACCTTCGGGATCAAGGGAGGGTAACGTCATCAAGAAATCACGGATTAATATTTTTCCTATTTTTGAAAAACCACTCCCGCTTCTGGTGGGCTTTGAACCAGGGTTCTTCCTGTCCTGAGGCCGACGTCCTACCTCTAGACTACTCTCCCCCCCCCTCTCCCCCCCCACAACCCCACCTTGTTAGTGCTTGAAAACTGAACATTCCATTTACTGTGTAATCTCTAGATCCTTTAGTGAAGGTCTTATGTCTTATTATAAGACCTGGTCATTGACATTGTCAATATAAACTTGGATTATATTATCTTGGTTCATTCTCCTTCTGGCCACGGTTCACAATACAGGGAAGTCATTTTTGTTTCTCCCACTAGTTTAATATTATTATGTTTTGGATGCTTCATTATCAGTTAGCCATGTAGATCTAGTTAGATTTATTTCCATATTTGTGTGTGTGTGTTGTTTGTTTGTACAAACTGAAGGCCTATTGAGCCGAAACGTTGTTCAAATTTGTGTCGTCCACCAGTAACGTAAAGCTTTAACCATACCATTTTTTTTTCTATATTTTATTTTTGTTTGTCTAATTTCTCCTTCACATTCAGCTTAACTGCAGCTGCGAATTTTTATGCATTTATTTGTCTTGACCCCCCCCCCCCATATAATCTTTATTATTACCTCCACGTCGACATAGACAATTAAAAGCAAAGACCAAGAACTATCTATTTCAGCGACAAAATAACCTGTCAGTCAACTCCAGCGCGCTTTCTTTCAAGCACTTGGCCGGTCTGGCTCCAAACAGCGGTTTGCCTTCCATGTATCTGGGAATGACGCGCGTGAAGTTCTCCCTAACTGGCACGATGCAGACGCTGGACCTAGGCATATGTGTGGCGTAGAGGCTTGGTAGTCGACATACGGACTGCTGTGTGATCACACATTAAAGGCCAAATGATAAAACAATGGTAAAGTGGTAGCGATTGCTAAGTCATAGGATTAGCAATTATTTTAGCGGTCGTTGGGTGGTAATTATAACGATGATAAAAGGGAGATGTAGGAACAGTGTAACACGCGTTCCAATATGACAAACCTTTAACTTAAAGTTCTAACGTTCACATATCTTAATATGAAAGCAGAATAGCATATTATAAAGTAAACAAACATAATGTAATATGGTATTACATATACATATATATGTAGCTGGGAAAAGCTGTGAGCACACAGTGGTAACTATTTCCCTATATATATATATATATATATATATATATATATATGTGTGTGTGTGTGTGTGTGTAACTCAATACAAGACAATACAATACAATACAATACAATACAATACAATACAATAATATAATATAATATAATATAATATAATATAATATAATATAATATAATATAATATAATATAATATAATATAATATAATATAATATAATATAATATAATATAATATAATATAATATAATATAATATAATATAATATAATATAATATAATATAATATAATATAATATAATATAATATAATATAATATAATATAATATAATATAATATAATATAATATAATATAATATAATATAATATAATATAATATAATAATTATCATCAAGTACTATGTCTGGTGGGGCCGCGATAGCTCAGTGGTTAATGAAATGGACTACAAAGGACAAGGGGTAGGGTTCGATCTCAACCGACGGCTTCCGGGTTCACCCAACCTTAAATGGGTACCGGATTTTTTTCTGGGAAAGTAAATCAGCACGGGCGTAATACCGACCACATTACTCCAAAAATCATGTGCTGAAGGTCTGTAAAATATAGGGTCACTAACACCATATTTCCCTATACGCCACCTGGCGTGGCGGGGGTACTTTACTTATTTTTACTATGTCTGGTGGCGTAGGTTTTCATGTCTCTCCAGATTTCAGGCAAATTAGGCGTAGCCATTTATATATTCAGGAAACAGAAGGAGCGGACAAGGACGTGTAAGCTTTATTTAGTCAAATAAAATATATGCAATCCTCTTTGTTACAAGTCAGCGGCTGATTAACTAACAATTAAACTAAGGGGGACAAGCGAAACATCCACTCTTACAAGTATATGCACTCATAGCAGCACCAAATGATTTTTTAAAATGTGAAGAATTTTTCAGCTCAATGAAGGATACCATAGAAAGAGTAGATAAAAGAGACATCTTCATGAGAGACGTCAATGCAAATGTTGGCATGGAAAGAACAGAAGAATATTTTTTAAAGTGTGGGGCTATTTAGCATAGGAGATAAAACCGACGGAGGAGAGAAACAACTTGCAGAATTTAGCCATAAGAATAAACTTACTATAGCCAACATTTTCATTAAACAGTTAAACACTTTTTTTTCCAGATGGCAACACAAAAAACCAAATAGACATGGATCTGTCCAGATGGCAACACAAGAAAAAAAATAGACATGGATCTTTCCAGATGGCAACACAAGGAACCAAATAGACATGGACCTTTCCAGATGGCAACACAAGAAACCAAATACACATGGATCTTACAAGATGGCAACACAAGAAACCAAATAGACATGGATCTTACAAGATGGCAACACAAGAAACCAAATAGACATGGATCTTACCAGGTGGCAACACAAGAAATCAAATAGTCATGGACCTTTCCAGATGGCAACACATGAAATCGAATAGAGATGGATCTTTCCAGATGGCAACACATGAAACCAAATAAACATGGATCTTTCCAGATGGCAACACAAGAAATCAAATAGACATGGATCTTTCCAAATGGCATCACCAGAAACCAAAGAGACATGGACCTTTCCATATGGCAACACAAGAAACCAAATAGACATGGATCTTTCCAGATGGTATCACAAGAAACCAAATAGACATGGATCTTTCCAGATGGCAACACAAGAAATCAAATAGACATGGATCTTTCCAGATGGCAAAACAAGAAACCAAATAGACATGGATCTTTCCAGATGGCAACACAAGAAATCAAATAGACATGGATCTTTCCAGATGGCAAAACAAGAAACCAAATAGACATGGATCTTTCCAGATGGCAACACAAGAAACCAAATAGACATGGATCTTTCCAGATGACAACACAAGAAACCAAATAGACATGGACCTTTCCAGATGACAACACAAGCAACCAAATAGACATGGACCTTTCCAGATGACAACACGAGAAACCAAATAGACATGGACCTTTCCAGATGACAACACGAGAAACCAAATAGACATGGACCTTTCCAGATGACAACACGAGAAACCAAATAGACATGGACCTTTCCAGATGACAACACGAGAAACCAAATAGACATGGATCTTTCCAGATGGCAACACGAGAAACCAAATAGACTTGGACATTTCCAGATGGCACACAAGAAACCGAATAGACATGGATCTTTCCAGATGGCAACACGAGAAACCAAATAGACATGGATCTTTCCAGATGACAACACGAGAAACCAAATAGACATGGACCTTTCCAGATGACAACACAAGAAACCAAATAGACATGGACCTTTCCAGATGACAACACGAGAAACCAAATAGACATGGACCTTTCCAGATGACAACACGAGAAACCAAATAGACATGGACCTTTCCAGATGACAACACGAGAAACCAAATAGACATGGACCTTTCCAGATGACAACACGAGAAACCAAATAGACATGGACCTTTCCAGATGACAACACGAGAAACCAAATAGACATGGACCTTTCCAGATGACAACACGAGAAACCAAATAGACATGGACCTTTCCAGATGACAACACGAGAAACCAAAAAGACATGGACCTTTCCAGATGACAACACGAGAAACCCAATAGACATGGACCTTTCCAGATGACAACACGAGAAACCAAATAGACATGGATCTTTCCAGATGGCAACACGAGAAACCAAATAGACATGGACCTTTCCAGATGGCAACACAAGAAACCGAATAGACATGGATCTTTCCAGATGGCAACACGAGAAACCAAATAGACATGGATCTTTCCAGATGGCAACACGAGAAACCAAATAGACATGGACCTTTCCAGTTGGCAACACAAGAAACCAAATAGACATGGATTTTACCAGATGACAACACAAGAAACCGAATAGACATGGATCTTTCCAGATGGCAACACGAGAAACCAAATAGACATGGACCTTTCCAGATGGCAACACGAGAAACCAAATAGACATGGACCTTTCCAGATGACAACACAAGAAACCAAATAGACATGGATCTTTCCAGATGACAACACAAGAAACCAAATAGACATGGATCTTTCCAGATGACAACACAAGAAACCAAATAGACTTCATCCTGATCCAGCAAAGATGGAGATCTGGAGTGATATTATCCAAAACACAACCTTGCACAGACTGCCACTCAGATCATGAACTACTAATAGCAGAACTCAAAATAAGGTTTTAAAAAGTGATGAAGGGCAAGGCCAGTGTGCTTTAATACAGACGCTATACCATCAGAATATAGCATGGTAGTTAAAAACAAATTTGAATTGTTAGTGCTGGTATAAGAAGACATCATCAGATGAGCTAACCACACATGGAAGAGGTAGTCTTGTCTCGTCAGCCCAAAACATCATCCCTAGACGATCTAGCCACACATACAAGAGATAGTCTCGTCTCGTCTCGTCAGCCCAAAACATCATACATGGACGAGCTAGCCACACATGCAAGAGATAGTCTCGTCTCGTCAGCCCAAAACATCATACCTGGACGAGCTAGCCACACATACAAGAGATAGTCTCGTCTCGTCAACATAAAACATCATCCATAGACAATCTAGCTACACATACAAGAGATAGTCTCGTCTCGTCAGCACAAAACATCATCCACAGAAAAGTGAACAAGAAACAAAACTACATCTCTGAAAAAAAACACTGACCATCACAGAAAAAAAGCTGAAAACTGGAGCAAATAGGACCAAAGAGAAATAGCGACGAATACAAAAAAGCAGTTAGATCAGAGATCAGTGGAGACAACAAGAATTATATTATGAACGCCTGTGGCAGACTTGAAGCGCTCTATCAGTAAGGTAGAGACAAAGAAATGTGAACGATAACCGTCAATTTGAGACCATCTGTTCAAGTAATTAATGACCACAGTGGCGACACTCAAACCTGAACAAAATGTTATATTGCAAAGATGTAGTGAGTACTGCACAGCAATGTACAAACATACTTTAAAAAAAACCCAAATATATTAGCAGAAAGCGAAGAAAAAGACTCAGAGGGTATGCTAGATGAAGTTCGTTCGGAATAAAAAAAAATATGAAGAGCGGGAAGTCACCAGGGAGTGTTGATATTCCAGATGAATTCATCCAAGTTGAAGGGGAGGCCAGCGTTTGTATTTGTGGAAAAGATCAAAGTATATCCCCATTCCAAAGAAAGGAAATCTGAAGCTGTGTTCCAACTACAGAACTATTGCCCTAATAATCCATGCCAGCAAAATACTCCTGCGGGTCATCATGGATAGGATAGCAAGAAAGTTAGAACAATAATTTTATATAGTTCAAGCAGGTTTCAGATATACTAGATTTACTAAGAACCACATCTTTAACATGAGAAATGTACTTGAGAAGTGTAGGAAATACACCATAGAACTGCATACATGCTTCATATATTACAGCAAGGCCTTTGATTGCGTACAAGATCAGAAACTGTGGAACATCAATAAAAGATATCGGTTTTCTAACACACCTAATGCAACTTATCGAATCACTATATCACAAACAACAAGTGGTTATCAGAATAACGGGCGAAGCATCACAGTGGTTTAAAGTTTTTAAAAAAATTGTGATTGGGGTGGGGGGAGGGGGGAGGGGGGCGAGGGAGAGAGAGAGGAGTGAGGCAGAGATGCATCTTCTCTCCATACCTGTTGAACATCTAGGCTGAGAACATCATGAGAAATGTCAGGAACGATGATTGGTTTGTGAAGTTCCACCCTTTCAACGTAAATGGCAACATAATTTCAGAACTCATATACGCTGATGTCACATACTTCCCCTCAAACAATGCAGAAGGATTAAAAGTGACAAATGAGTGTGTTAAAAAACATAGCGAAGAGCAAAACCTCTATCTAAACATACAGACAACTAAGATAATATTCATTGACAAAACAAAAATTCAACCCAAAATCATCATCAACAATGAAGAACTTGAAATTGTAACAAACTATGAATATCTGGGATCTGTAATAACTAACAATGGAGACTACCAGAAATAGATCAAAAGAAGATTAGAATAGCAACATAGACATTAAATGCTATGAAGAACATGTGGCATAACACCAGCACGGCTGTATAATTAAAATTACTGAGGACAAAAAAAACAATATATGGAGGCGAATCATGGACAAACTAGCAAACAGCAATGAAGAAAATTGATTCATTCGAAACAAAATGCTACAGAAACATTCTGAAGATATCTTGGATAATGAAAAAGTGCAATGAAGGCATACTAAAAGATTTAAATATTAAAAGAAACTGGCTTATAAACACCTTTCTATAGAGGAAATTAAAATACTATAGCCACGCCAAAATACACAGCGGGCTGGAAATAACAATAATGGAAGGCATGGTTCCTAGGCGATGCATCAGGGCCGGACTAAGAAGAAGGTAGTTTCAAGACATCGAGGAGACATTGAATATGAGACAAAAGTGAGATCATGCTAGAGACAGAGACTCTTCCTGTTGAGTTGTGTTGCATTCAACTTTCTGTAAAGGACCTGATGATGATGATTTCAGGTCTTTAGATTCATGACATTAACAATGATACTCTGTAATGGTAGCACAAATGTAGCTGCAATAGACTTGTCACTATGAGGTAGCTGAAGGGAATGGTTAGCGGACTGGCCAACTGAATACAAGAGGTCGTCGGGTTCCACCCACTGGTGACCAGACTTCCAGTTCCATGAAATCCCAGCTCGATATAGGAGAATTATTTACTGGACAAGAAGCACGTCCTATTGTAGTGCTGACAAAATTACACAACAGTTTATCAAGAAAAAATATGGGCACTTATTCTCTTTATAGCACTTTGGATGTATGAGAAAAGGAACTGATGGAGCCCTGTCACGCACGTGGCATGAATAAAACGTGGAGTTAACGATAAGGTTTTTTTTTTACTCGACAGAGTTTTGTATGATGTGGTCAGTGTTACGCCAGTGCCAACTTCCTTTCTAAAAAAATTATTTGAAATTATCTTCGGCTAAATGGATCTAGAAGCAATCGATCCTAATCGAAGCCGAACTCTCACTAGCCACAGCACTACCATGGCTTCATGAAGTACGTCAGGTTTTTTTTTTTTTTTTAGTAAAGCTGTTTTTAACTGCCAGGAACTCTTTCATCATCATCATGTGCCATACCGGTTGGCTTTGGCGATCATGCCATTCCACAATTTACTGTCCACAGTGAATCGTATCAATTCTGCTGTTGACTATTTTCCATGCCGCGACGCAAATTTATCTATTATTCTCTCTTTGTCGTCCGCGATCTCTCTTTCCCTCTATTTTTGTCACTTGTAACCAAGTATTCCAACTTTCCTCTTTTTTATTTGATGTGCCAGAAAAAAAAACATCGATTGTTTCTCTCTCACGTTTTACAAGAGCTCCCTGCTTGTGTTGGCTTTTTTAGAGAATTCCCTCGTTGGTCTTTTTGGTGTGCATAAAATTCTCAACATTCTACTGAGAAATCCCATCTCTGTGCCTGCTAATCGTCTCTCCATTTGTTTGTCTACTGTAAATAATTCAATTTCATGGGCCAGAATTGGCTCTAAATAGCATCGGTGAAACCTCTTTCTAATTTTTTTTTTACATAGACTTGTTGCACAAGATGTTTTCATTTTCTGAAATGCTGCTTTAGCTTATGTTATGCTGCTTTAGCTTATGTTATGCTGCTTTAGCTTATGTTATGCTGATTTTTAAATTTTATTTCTGTCGTGAATCTTTCGTCAGATGTTATTACTGTTCTAGAGTAACTGACGTTCTACACTTGTTTCAGATTTGTCCCTCTTATTTTTATATTGCAAGGTGACGTTGATTGTTTCTTCAATATAACCATTACTTCTGTTTTCTTATTGTCTGAGCTACGTTCTTGTTGCTTATGTACTCTTTACTACCTATAATACTCTAGTTGTTCAAACTTCCTACTTAAAGCACCATCATCATCAAGTACCGTGCCTACTGGCGTAGGTGATCATGTCTCTTCACATATTTCGATCTCGGCAGCTATTTATCATTTCTGTTGTTGACCTTCTGCCAAGCCATTCTCTTAAGCTGTCTGGTATTTTGTCTCTTTGCTTCCCTCTATCTCTTCGTCCTTCAATTTCCCCAGTTGTTACAATATATTCCAATTGTTCTCTTCTCATTACATGGCCGCAAAATAATGATTGTCTCTTCCTAATAGTGGAAATTAATTCTCTTTTTGCTTTGACCTCTCTCAGAACATCTTCATTACTCTTCTTAGCTGTCCATGGTATTATCAACATTCTTCTGTAAAACCACATTTCTACCGACTCCAGTGATTTTCTTGTCCGTTGTCCTATTGTCCATGACTCGCATCCGTATGTTAAGACTAGCTCTACATAACATTTAAGAACTCTTTTTCTTGTTTCTATTGTCAAAAATGGATGCATAGTATCTTCCTCATTTTTTTTGAAAGCTGCTTTTGTCTGAGCCATTCTGCATTCTCACCTCTTTTGTACATCTTCCGTCTGAGGTTAACAAAGTTCCCAAATATTTAAATTCATTTACCTGTTTTAATATTGTTCCACTTGTCTTTATTTTGCACTGAGGTGATGTCTTTTTCTTTGTTGTTACCATTACCTCTGTCTTTTTGCTATTAAGGCTGAGTCCTTTATTTTTGCTTTCCTTCACTATAATGTCCAACATTTCTTGTAACTCATTTTAACTTAAAGCATACAAGACATAAAATTATGTACCTCATTCACCTCATTAGTAGCCCTTTACCTGTCTTGATATCAAGTCAGGAATGCGTGACATCACCTTCTTGTCGGCCTTGGTACTCCACTGGTGCATTTGATGGTACAGGTCTTCTGCATTTCTACCATGTGAAGTGCGAATCACAATTTTTGAGGGGATCTAAAAATAACCAATATAGAAAAGATTTATTTTTATTTTATTTTTTTTAGAACAGGGAGAGTTATTGTTTGTAGGAATTAGAACATTGGGAATTATTATTTGTCGGGATTAGAACAAGAGTTATTGTTTGTCAAGATTAGAACATTGGGAATTATTATTTGTCGGGATTAGAACAAGAGCTATTGTTTGTCAAGATTAGAACATTTGGAATTATTATTTGTCGGGATTAGAACAGGTGGTATTGTTTGTTGAGATTAGAACATTGGGAATTATTATTTGTCGGGATTAGAACAAAAGCTATTGTTTGTCAAGATTAGAACATTAGGAATTATTATTTGTCGGGATTAGAACAGGTGGTATTGTTTGTCGAGATTAGAGCAAGAATTATTGTTTGTCGAGACTAGAAAGGGTGATATTGTTTGTCGAGATTAGAGCATGAGCTATTGTTTGTCGAGATTAGAACAAAAGCTATTGTTTGTCGAAATTAGAACTAGAGCTATTGTTTGTCGAGCTTAGAACATGGGGAATTATTGATTGTCGGGATTAGAAGAAGGGTAATTATTGTTTGTCGGGATTAGAACAATAGTTGTGGTTTGTCGGGAATAGAACATGGGGGGAATTATTGTTTTTTGAAATTATAATAGGATGAATTATTGTTTGTCAGAATTAGAAAAAGAGATATTGCTTGTCGAGATTAGAACAGGAGTTATTGTTTGTCGAGATTACAACAGGAGGGATTATTGTTTGCCGAGATTAGAACAGGTAGAGTTATTTTTGTCGAGATTAGAACAGGTAGAGTTATTTTTGTCGAGGTTAGAACAGGTAGAGTTATTGTTTGTCGAGATTAGAACAGGTAGAGTTATTGTTTGTTGAGATTAGAACAGGAGTTATTGTTTCTCGAGATTAGAACAGGAAGAGTTATTGTTTGTGGAGGTTAGAACAGGAGTTATTGTTTGTCGAGATTAGAACAGGAGTTATTGTTTCTCGAGATTAGAACAGGAAGAGTTATTGTTTGTGGAGGTTAGAACAAGAGTTATTGTTTGTCGAGATTAGAACAGGAGTTATTGTTTCTCGAGATTAGAACAGGTAGAGTTATTGTTTGTCGCGATTAGAACAGGAGTTATTGTTTCTCGAGATTAGAACAGGAAGAGTTATTGTTTGTGGAGGTTAGAACAGGAGTTATTGTTTGTCGAGATTAGAACAGGAGTTACTATTTCTCGAGATTAGAACAGGAAGAGTTATTGTTTGTGGAGGTTAGAACAGGAGTTATTGTTTGTCGAGATTAGAACAGGAGTTATTGTTTCTCGAGATTAGAACAGGAGTTATTATTTCTCGAGATTAGAACAGGTAGAGTTATTGTTTGGCAAAATTAGAACAGGAGTTATTGTTTGTTGGGATTAGAACAGTGGGAATTATTGTTTATAGAGATTGGAACGGGGGGGGGGGTATTGTTTATTGTGATTAGAACAGAGGGAGTTATTGTTTATCGGGACTAGAACAGGAGGAGTTATTGTTTATCGGGACTAGAACAGGAGGAGTTATTGTTTATCGGGAGTAGAACAGGAGGAGTTATTGTTTATCGGGACTAGAACAGGAGGAGTTATTGTTTATCGAGAGTAGGAACAGGGGTGGTTATTGTTTATCGAGATTATAATAGGAGTTTTTGATTATCAAGATTAGAAAAGGAGGAGTTATTGTTTATCGAGTTTAGATCTAATTTGGTTTATCCCATCTATCATATCGGATTAAATTTGGTGCTGCTGCTGCGCATGTTACAGCTCAGTGAAGTCACTGGTAAAAGCTAAGAGACATATTGTGAGAAAGTTAGTGAAAACGCTACAATCATGGTGTCATGGAATGCAGTTCTTCAAATAGCAACTATTAAACCACATATTTCCTAGAAACCCACATTCACATAAACAAATTCATAAGCATATGAACCCACGCTTAATTATATATCTATCTATCGTCCTTTCGAGCCGAAGACGGCACATAGGGCAGATCCACAATCTCAAAAACAGAAACCTTGCGTGCCAGAATGGCACATATTGCAGAGATCACTGCTTCCAAAACTTATGGCTCTGTTTCCATAACAATACTTTTTACAATGACGGCTTGTCAAGCCATCGATCAACCTCCTTAGTCGCCTCTTACGACATGCCTGGAAGGTATGGAAGGTCATATTCTTTACTTCCCTCACAATGAGGCCCGGGTAACACAAAGGAGGAGGTAACACGCCATGTGATTAAATTCACCGTGCAATTATACATGCACCCAAACATATATATATATATTCAGGTTAAAAGCACACTTGTATACAGAATCAATATGCTGGAGAAATTAAACATTGATGGCAAGGATCTGCGAATCATAAAAAAACATGTACTGGCAACAAACAGCAGCTATACGAATTAACAACCAAACAGGACAATTCCAATATATAAAGCAAGGAGTCAGACAAGGCTGTGTTCTGTCACCGGATTTGTTTTCACTTTACAGCGAATATATTATGAGATCAATAGTAGACAAAAAAGGAATTGAAGTCAACGGTCACAACATAAATAATCTGCGATATGCGGATGACACAGTCTTAATAGCAGAGTCACAGAATGAGCTACAAGAAATGATAGACATAATAGTAAAAGACAACAACAAGAAAGGTCTCAGTCTGAATAGTAAGAAAACAGAAATAATTGTTATATCCAAGAAACAATCACCACCATCATGCAGCATAAAAATAAACGAGACAAATCTGAAACAAGTGCAACGTTTCAAATACTTGGGCACAATAATCACAACAGATGGAAGATGCAACACTGAAATAAAAGAACAGAATAGCTCAGGCCAAAATAGCATTTCAAAAAATGAAAAATAGCTTATGCAACAAGTCTTGTCAATAAAAAGAAGAAAGAGAGTTCATCGGTGCTATATAGAACCAATTCTAACCTATGGAAGCGAATCATGGACAGTAGACAAACAAATGAAAAGACGATTAGAGGCCACAGAGATGGGATTTCTCAGAAGAATGTTGAAAGTTCCCTGGACAGCTAAAAAGATCAATGAGGAAGTTCTCAAAGAGGCCAACACAAAAAGGGAGCTCTTAAAAAACATCAGAAAGAAGCAATCAACATTTTTTGGGCACATCATGACAAGAGGAAAGTTAGAATTCTTGGTTACAACTGGCAAAATAAAAGGAAAGAGAGATCGCGGACGACAAAGAGAGAAAATACTGGATAGCTTGGTGTCATGGCATGGAAAACAGTCAACAACAGAACTGATACGATGCACTGTAGATAGAAGATTGTGGAGGGACATGATCGCCTACGCCAACCGGTATGGCACATGATGATGATGATACTGAACAAGCAATGAAATTAAAATGCAAGCTCCCTTTAACTCTTTCCACACGGAAACTTTGTATCATGCAATGGAAGTGATTTCTGAGACAACATATTTTATAGTTTCAATAATCAATCTACATATTTATATTTATCTAACATATAACATATTATATATGCATTTTGAGATAATTAAACATGGTATTAGATTTCCCAAATACCAAGATGATACAAGACATGTAAAAAGAATATGTTTTGATGACGATTCAAACTTATTAAATTGAGAGTGACGCACTATGCGGCCAAAATTGACATGGTGCACAATGTGTCAAAGCGAACGGAAAGAGTTAATTTACACATACATGTATTTCCATAAATATTCAAATAATATATATCTGAACATAATATTTAAAAAAAAGTAAAGAGTCCCCGTCACGCCAAGTGGCGTATAGGGAATATGGTGTTAGTGACCATATTTTTTACAGATCTTCGGCACATGATTTTTGGGGTAATGTAGTCAGTATTAAAAACCGACCACTTTCCCAGAAATAAAATCCGGTACCCATTTAAGACTGGGTGAACCCGGAAGCCGTCGTTCAGGATCGAACCTGGCCTCTTGTCCTTTGTAGTCCAGTTCACTAACCACTGAGCTAACGCGGCTCCCCTGAACATAATATGCACATTCACAATTACACATATATATGTATGGTGAAACCACCCCACTATATGGCCTTTCGGACAGCCTGTGTTCGATTCTAGGTGGAGGCAATGTGAATTGTACTTGTGGTTGGCAAAAAATAGTTACCTCTGCGATCGACCCAGCAACTGACAGACATTGGTACCAGGGTTCATACCCTGGGAAGGTGTGAATGACGCTTCGCTCGGGAGTTACAATGCTTGAGGTGACACTAGAAAGGAATCTCCGAACACTTCTAGATAAGCGGCCGAGCACATATTGGTAAAAACCCACGTGCTGAGATGCCGATTCAAATCTCGTACCTTTACCTTACCTTTTGATGAAAACATTATCCAGAAATATGTGCTCATGAATCATGGACAGCAACATCATGTTCCCATCCATGCTGGATGGTCTTGGGGTAAGACGTCGGCCTTTGGAAAGGAAGGTTTCGGCTTCGATTCCCATTACAGACGGTGGGAATTTTGAAAAAAATCGAAACCGCTGTTGTTTTTTTTGGCCTTACCATGGTCTTTGGATATTTAGAACCCGTGTGTATGCGCGCACGTTAAAGAACCCTTGGCAGTTGAAAGCCACGAACATTAGGACAAAAAATTGTCGCTTTCCGGGCAAGAACTGTTAAACAAAACCTACCCATGTCGAAGACGAATATGTCAGACCGAAAGACGTAGCTATTGCGGTTTTGTCGTAGAACTAGCGACACGACTCATATAAGCCAACTTAACTGGTGGTCGCTAAGGAAAAGACAGATACCCTACACTTGAGGGGTAACATACTTCCTTATTTTCTTTCACATTCAACAAATGCCGAGTACTTTTAGTATTGCTGGTCGCCACCATAAAAGCTAATCCTCAACTGGCACACATTCACGAGCATGCACTTACAGCACTCGGCATTTCAGACACGGGGTTGTCGGTTATGAAATCTTTGTAAACCTTGGGGTTGTCGGCAAATCGTAGTTGGCTAAGCTGTTCAAGAATAATACCAAAAAAATATAATTAAAACAATGAATTGACGAGTTAAACATGATTACATTTGTGGGAATAAATTTCAAAGCTGGAGGCGGTTTTCAAACATCATCGTTGTCCTCTTTTCTTCTTCTTCTACTCCTTCTTATTCTTCTTATTCATTCCATTACATTTGGGGTTTGTTGGAACATTACAAACATTATTTGATCTTATCTTCTCGTCGCTTTATTTGTTAACCTCTGTCTTTCTTCTTTCGCCGCTCCTTGGAGAATGAGAAACGGGCAAAAAAAAACGATGTGCTGCGGTAAAGCTGTAGCAAGGAGCCACTAGTGGGGTGTGACATCCCTCCTACAAGGTATGGTGACAGCTTTACAGAAAAGGAACACAACAGAATATGACGTTTCGGCCTTCAGAGAATCATTCGACCTACATCAGAATCATTCACCGCTACCTCCCAATTCTCTGTTCCCACTCCATTACCCGTTTACTCTTCCAAGACTCTTCATTAGTTGCCTTTAAGCGTGATCGCAACCTCCATGACATGCTTGTCAGGAGCCGCCTTTCTGTCTCCCCTCAAAGACATCGGGGAACGTTATTGTAAAACTTTGCAACCACCTTCTCTAGACAAATACGGTTCTGTTCCCCAATTGTCGTTTTGAGATCAGAGAGGGATTCACTTGTAGATCGCGGAACATTATCTATGCCATCATATGTAATATATACATATGACCTACATATGCGAATCAGGACGCCATCTCTGGGTGGTCTGTATGACATCACTTTTGATGCAGGCATTTCAATAGCATCCCACATCAAAACTCTCCGAGCCATCAGGGTAAGGCAGATGTCCTAGTTACTGGCCTAGTGTCATGTTCTGCTGACAGCATATTCACTTTAGAGAATCTTCTGATCGACTGTATGGGATGCCTCACCCCACGGGGCATCAATGTATCCCTGTCTCACAAGTAACCCCTCTCTTCCCCCTTTCTTCCTCCCCGCTATTTTCCTTCTTACACTCTCTTCTCCCCTCCGTTTTTTCCCATTCTCTCCTCTACCTTATTCCCTCAGCTGCTCTGGTTTTGGTCCCCTCAGACAATTTTGTGGGTCTGTACTCATCATCATCATCATCATCATCAGCATCATCAAGTACCGGGTCTACTGCCGTAGGTGACCATGTCTCTCCACAACTTTCGATCTCAACAGTTCTTTATAATTTATGTTGTTGACCTTCTGCCAAGCCATTCTCTTAAACTGTCTGTTATTTTTTCTCTTTGATTCCCTCTATCTCTTCGTCACTCAATTTTTCCACTTGTTACAATATATCCCAGTTGTTCTCTTCTAATTACATGGCCAAAAATGATGAGTGTTTCTTCCTAATATTGGAAATTAGCTCTCTTTTTACTTTGGCCTCTTTCAGAACATTTTCATTACCCTTCTTAGCTGTCCATGGTACTCTCAACATTCTTCTGTAAAACCACATTTCTACAGACTCCATTGATTTTCTTGCTGTTGTCCTATTGTCCATGATTCACATCCATATGTTAAGACTGGTTCTACATAACATTTAAAAACTCTTTTTCTGGTTTCTATTGTCAAAAATGGATTGCATAGTATCTTCCTCATTTTCTAGGAAGCTGCTTTTGCCTGAGCCATTCTGTATCTCACCTCTTTTGTACATCTTCCGTCTGAGGTTAACAAAGCTTCCAAATATTTAAATTCATTTACCTGTTTTAATATTGTTCCACTTGACTTTATTTTGCACTGAGGTGATGACTTTTCTTTGTTTTAACCATTATTGCGTTAAAATCCCCTAGAACTATGGTGTTTTCGTGTGGTTTGCATTCATGAAGTGCCTCATTTAACACCTCGTAAAATTTATCACTTGTTTCCTCTAGACTGTCTGCTGTTGGTGCATAAACTTTTATAAGATTTATGTCTATTGTCTTTCCATTCAATTTCACTAAAAGGA